>NJDC01065201.1:181634-237310 GCA_002245475.1 Calephelis virginiensis
TCACTCTTCTCTCTACATCCGCGGTGTACCTTCCATCCCTGCTAAAAGCACAACCATGATATACGATTTCATTCACTTGTTCCAGCACTACATCATCAACCAAAACTCTTACATTCATAATACATATAAATATAAATACATAAGGCAAGATTAACCAACTTATAAGCCATAATTATATTGTTGATTAGAAGTGACCAGCTTTTGCTTGCTATTGTTATTTTTTTAATTCTCATTACAAATTTTAGTTTCTTATATTACCTATACCTACTCAGGGTATTAACGTGGATTGACTTTTGAGGCAACACCAAAATTGATGAAATATTTATTTCAGTGTTGTCATAGGAAGTAATTAAATGTTGCATGCTATGCCCAGGTTAAATATAGGATTTCTAATTTTTCCCGTTAGACGGTACTACCCAATTTTAGAGTTTAGCGTAACATTGAAACACAAAATCACAAGCGTTGTCAGTTGAAAATGAGATGATGTGTCTTTGTGATCCTGTGTAGTTCGCTTCTGTTAAAGCAACTGATGTATTACCAGAATGCAAACTTTGACCAAGTCGGTCAAAAACATAGTCGACCTTGTGTTGTAATAGCCAAGTCCAAAGGAAGAAAAGGGTGAAAATGGCAATGTTTAAAAATTGACAGTCATTAAAATCTGTAGATCTCGAGTCAAGTGCCACCAAGACCAGGAAGAGTCCATTTACTGTCAGTATACGGTATATATTGATTGGAATCTACCTACCTACTACTACCTCTAAGATGGTAACGTTTTCTTTTACAAGTTGGAACAAGCTAGAGGAAAAGCAGTACGAAACGTTGAGTTGTGACAGAGGAGAGTTGTAACATCGTTGATTTTTTTGAACCTATTAACGGATATTGAGCTCCCAATAGTGTAAGTTTATCAGTTCAAGTCTCGAGTTAACAAACGTACCATATTCCGAATTCACAAACAGTTTATAGATTGATGTCACAACTCTCCTCTGTCAAAACTCACCTCGGTCTCGCTAGTTGTGTGTGCTTGACTTCAATGGTAAGCTCGTTATACAATCACCTCGCAGTAAAGAAGAAATAGCAATGTTGATTTAACAAGTTGAAGAACATGCAAAAAGAAGTACATCCAGTAGGTCTTCCTACGAATCAAGGACTGGTGTCCACGATAACGTCGGTTGAAGTTCTTAAATCTCTTAGCCGCATGATTCCCATCAAACCGTGGAAGGCTAAGGAGCTACATTATTGCGTGCACCCTGACCGACCTTAGATGAGGTTAGACCTCATCGTTCTCACCAACGAGATTTCTCGGGAATGTAGGATGAGTGTAATTACACCGGTCTACAAGGGCAAGCAGCAAGACCAGAGTTGTGGAAATAATCGTAGTATTTATAAAAGTGATGAACATTAAGTAGGATATACTTGATATTTTCCATCGTCGGCTCTTTGTAAAACTTTCAAATATTTATATTAACTAGTTTAAGTTTTAGCCCTGATGACGCTGTTATAAGCAAAACCGGTAGGCTATTTATGAAATAATAAATTATTAGTAATACGTAAAACAGTACAAATGTTTCTTCTTTTAAAATTAAGAGTCAGTAAGATGATGATTTCGTAGTAGTAGGTGTAATAAGTAAATTTTCATTCATGTTTTTTTAGGTTTACAAAACATACACCTTTATCAACACACAAAACATTTAAATTTTCCTACTTACCTACTATTTTCATTCTCTTTACATTATGTTTTCCCCGTGTGGTGTGTAGCCTAATCCGACCACGCGAAACTTATGTCTTGCTTATGTCTTAGGCTTAATTTAAATAGTTATAAATCCTAGTTATTTTGCTTACGAACGTCTAATTTTGCGTCCAATCCCGTGAAAGTAACTGAAATCGACATTTGATGATTGTTGCCAATAATCAGTAGCTAGATAATTTGCAAAAACTGCTAGATTTTCCGTGTTAACCTAAAAAACGTTGCTGGAAGTAGCTGATTATAAGTGCTCAGTAGGTACGTACGTAATAAATGTAGCTACAAGTTTTATGAAATTGTAGCTTCCCTCACTGAAAAATAGCTAGATCTGGCTATAAAGTAGATAAGTTGACAACACTGCATTTGATCGATATGTCATAGATATATCTGTTTATACCTGTCAACCGAGATAATTTTTTTATTGTCTAAATTTTTTTTTAAGTTAATTTGCCCTTTTCTGGGGCTGGCTAAGACCTTTAGGCCGTGCTGCCACGTCTTCCGTATTAATTAATTTTTGTAGGTATATTCATTAATCACATGTCTTCCGTATTAATTTGTCTTAAACAGTCATTAGTCACTATTTACAAAGTCACGTCAGGGTCTTGAGTAAAGCGGTGGTCACTTTACACAAGCTCACTTTGGGAGATTTTTCGGCAGCGAGGAAATTCACGATACACAAATTTATTCATGATTATTTCATTTGTGCACTAAACAAACTTAAACTAATCCCCACCCAAATTAATTAATTTTACTCATAATTTACACTAAATTCAATAATTGTGAAAAATTGCGACCATCTTCATTCACGATGGCGCCAAAACTCTCTTATTGTCTAAATATTGCACCATTCTTTGAAAAAACATTTTTTAAAAATAATAAAAATTGTATTCTATTTAGATTATTTTAGACAAACCATTTTACTATATTTTCTGATGTATCTAGGTACTAAATTTATTGTATCTACTCGTAAAATAGGTTCGATCTTTGATCCTATTATCAGCTCGGTGTAGGTCGCCCTAAATTCAAATATTTTAAGACCATAATTTTTTGTGGCCGACACTAAGTTTCTTTGTAATCTTCTTTTCTAATTTAGATTAACTTAGGACAAAGTTCAGTTAGATGCTCGACTGTTTTCGTGCATAAAAAATAGTTTCAGTGCGAAAATGGTACTTACAATAGGTGATTTCTAAAAATTATGGACATAGCTATTTCTGATACTATATCCCTAATATATTGTCGTACCTACTCGTGAAAGCGGTCGCTATGTTCGCGTATTGGCTTTAAATACTTAATTAATTTAGTGAAATACAGCTTCGGTAGATTTTTATTTTGGCATTTGCCTATAAAAAAGGAAAACCCAAGTTGTTGTCTGTGATGCGCTAACAATTTTTTAAGTGTTTGGGGTTTAACAATATACCTGATATCTATCCTAATTTTCATGGGATATCATTAAATGACAACAAATAAAATTTATAACGACAGTAATTACTACATTTTTGTTGTGGAATATCTTAATATCAGTCTCTAACAGACTTACTAATTTAAATATATTTTAAAAAGGTAGATCACGATTTCATTCATGGCGGCAGTCTAAACTTTTTTTTATTTTGACTATCTTTGAAGCTGTGAACTATACAAAATACTCTTTAATATGTCGTGAATGTAAATGTAACACTCAAAATAAAAACGACGGGTTGCACTCCGGGAGTGTCGGCAGAAGTGAAAACTTGTATTTTAAGGTTGTGCATTTTTGATATTTTGGTATGGTTAGGGAATAATTTAGCACGAATTGCTTTAATTATCAGTATGAAAGTACTATCATTTATGTGGTAGAAAACAATATTCATTTATTGCACTATTGTACATAAACATGACAACACAAACATTTGCGCAAGCACCCTGCGCCGTCTTACGAATATTCGATCAGGTCACGTGTCCTGACGCGAGTTTCGAAGTTTTTACCCATTCCAAAAAATGTGCGCATCGCCGCTACAGAAGTTTTCACTTAAAAAAATCATCTCAAAACTACAAACGAGATGTGTTAAGTTCCCAAACTACTTATTATAATTCGCTACATCCTAAAAGGTTGTACCTACTACCTACAGAGTTTGTGCTTATGTGCATCTGCAAATAGTTATAAACAAGTTTTTCATTCCTTAAATTCCGTTTACATAAGAATTTTGTTATAAGAAACAGTCGCTGGTTAACCAGTTGAGAATTATACTTGAAAATAGTGAGTCGGATTTGAATTTAAAAAAAAAGTATTGATTGATTAGAGTATTTTAATCAGTATGTAGTGTTTGTAGGTTCTAGGGCGAATGTTATATGAAAAGTTGTCAATGTCCTTGACAACTTTTCACAGTTGCTTCTCAACGTACCAGTCTTGACAGGATGAAGATCGGAACAAGAAAACTCTTTTTGTATATATACTTTTTATTAAACTTTTGAGTTTTGGCACAATTTTTGAATAATGTGTCCTGGTTTATACCTATAAGGTATTAGAACCTTTAACTACGCTTTTACATTTTCATACATATGGAGTAGAACAACAAAATAATCTCAATCGATAAAAAAGAGATAAAGTAAGATATTAACAACATTTAGTAAGTACAAACACAAAATAGCTAAAGATATTGCCTAAAATACAGTTTAAGAAATATCATTTGCGCCGATGATTCTGCAGTTAACGATACTTCATAACTCCCAATTAGGGCCGATTTGAACCTACTACCTATCGATGCTAATGATATTTCGTTTACCATAAATAGATAACAACGAAAATAAACTGGGCTTGGCGCCGAAAACTTAATGGCAGTATTGAAAACCGATTTTTCAATGATAATTAAGAATTCGTAGATAGTAATTTGACTAAGGAATAATAATTGGTTAGAACACTTTCAATGTTCTGTTGTCATACATCTTTCTAATTTTCACATTGTGAGTTTGGTGTTTTACTAAAGTTCACATTTCAAGACTTAAGTTTAATGAGTTAAAAGTGAAGGGCATACCCTGTTCCTATTTTTACTTTCTTTATTATAAGTTTTTGGTTTGTGAATGACACATTGATTAGGTACTTAGGTAGGTATTTTAAAAGTTTAGTTTTTTTTAGTTCAATAGTATTTTTCGCTTTACATGTGCATAACTAAACTATAAAAATACAGAAACAAGTATCGAACAGGTCTACTATACACAGGGCGATAGGGCGAAACATTATACTTCATTGAATTTAAAATTGAAAAATATAGCTATTTAATACGACTCAGCGCCATTTTGTTGCCTTCATGAAAAGCAAACGATTTACTTACCCAATTTTCATACTCAAAAGTAAATAACATCAGGCACTGAATTCTGTAGATTGACTAGGTATGTTATGTCCCTAAATTTATTCTATAAAAAAATATATGTAACGTAAGTCTGTGCGTCCGCATTGTTTCACATAGGAACTAGCTCATTTCCACGCAGTATAGACAATTATTAACGAGACCAATAATTTGTATGTTTGTATTGTTGATATAATTAGATAATATTGAATTATCTTGGAAATGTGATTATTTTAAAATCTTAATAAATTCTATGACAACAGAACATTATGTTTAAGAAATAGGAAGACGTGGTACTTCGTAAAATAATAAATCGACCGAGATCTATGCAGTTTACACGTGTGTTTGTCTATTAAATAACCTCAATTACTATCTTCCACATCAAAATATCGCATATTTACACTGGAAATCAACATTAAAATAAATAATTTAACGGCACTGATCTAAAGTCTTACACATTTTCTAAGAATACACGCTACATAATCGATTAAGTCACATACACAATAATTTATATGCTTAAGTATTTTTTCTAGAGCTATCCTCACGAGTACATAAATTTACTGGCATACATTATCTAACGAGTACACACCTTTCAGAAAGGTAATTTAAACATGTCAAACTAAGCTACATTTTTAATAAAAAACAAGAAAGCTAAAGACAAACATTCAAAAGAAAACACTAATTGATGCCCGGGGTTCGAACCAGCTGATGGGGCCTAGTTATCTTAGTAATTAATAAATAAAATGTTTATAATTAAGAGTCCTTAAAACTCTTTTGTTGTCATCAGTACTTAATAATTGTAATGAAACTATACCGAATAAGATATAAATACTTTCTCTTGGTTTATAAGTTGTTGTTAACGAGTTACTTACTTTTTGAAACTCCTTAAAATTTTGAGTCTAGACCGAGAAAAATAAAATTATTCAATAAAAAAAATTTTTGGTCATACGTGAGTGGTTTACCGAATAATAAATATTAATTATTGTGCAGTAAAATACGAAATTTCCCTTTTAAAAAACGGATGACATTCGAATTATCTGCTTTCAAAAGAGTGTACTCGTCAGTTCATAATTCAAAACAAGAAAATACAACTAAAAAATAAATAACAAAATAAAAATGGCAATTAACGACATCGCCCATCAACCTCATCAGATTTTACACTAAATACTATACAACTTTGTCTTAGGGCTATACTATGAGATACACGATTACTACGTAGTATGTCTACTAATAAATTGCACAACTGATAAAGCGATTATTCGATTTTATATCTAACAGAGTTCACTTTTGTGAATATGCCTTATTTGTATTTCTATCTGTCATTTGAAATTGACAATCTATGAATTGACAGCTTTTAAATGTCCTACAAAACTCTAGACTATAGTAAATTGTGTACCTAACCTCTTAAATATTCAACAATATTATGCGGTCGCTAATGAGTATTTGAGTAGTATATATATATTATGCACTTAATCACTGGATCTTCAACAGTATGTGTTTTTAACACTTTAATTTTCAAGCATTCAGCTTTAATTTTTTGGTTTGTTACATTTAAGTCTCTTACCCTAGGGATCTCTAAAATGTACACATGGCCACACGACAAATTATCGTCAAATGCTACATCTTACTCTACTGCTAATCTAAATCTTATTTTAAATAACCATAATCCAAACATCGAAGTATATGAGCATACATATCTACAAAGAGTTTTTGTAATTATTTACAGTGAAATACAGCGATTTAACTTATTATATACATAAGTTTCTATTTTTCTAGTGATGTTGGTTTAATACAATTTGGCACTTACAGTTTCCACTGTGCCATCTACTTACCAATATAATCAATAACTCGAAATTCAATTTACAAGAGACGATCTTAATTCACTAATGGAATAATCTCATAATAATTAGATATTTGTATAAATGAGAGATCCGAAACTGGCATTTAGTAACAACCTTAAACCCTTAATAGGGGGTAGGTTTCTAAAAATATGTGGATTAGTTCTCTAACATTCGAGAAATTTATAACAGATCGAGTAAACTCCATTTGGCAGAAAGCCTTTCCTTAGATCTAATAACGAATATCCAATTCTAATAGAATCACGGTTTAATGCTTTCAAAATGTTCATGAAGTAAAACTTTGACACTCAAGGAGAATTCACCATCATTTGAAAAATCCATCAGACTGAAACTTCTGGAAAATTACCAAGGGTGGGAGGGAGGTAGCTGCATGGGCGCGGCGTGCGGATAGGGCCAGCCGCGCGCCGTACCTCAATCTTCCTCTCCTGGCGATAACGGTGGCGAAAACGCAGGGTTCATGTAGTTACCTCCATTCGGTGGTGGGGAGGAATTAGAAGGCCCCGGGCTTGATAGAGAAGGAAGGAAACCAAGCTCACTTCCTCCGTCCCTGCACCATAGTTGCCTCATCTCTTGCCTTCGAGTACGCATCAGATTCTTGTACTCTGATATTCGCATTTTTTTTCCATCAACTATGCAAGTTCGTTTAGGTCGGGGTCGGTACCTGGAATGAAAACGTAGGCTTATTTATATATATTGTGGTATGTAGTATTTATTGATATGTACGATGGCTAAATGGAAAAACAAACGTGTATTATAAATTAGAATTCAAATTAGAAACTGGATTTATTCAAATCTTATAAAGTTTCACTCCATCTTTTTGTGTCAAATTATAGTGTTATTAGTAGTAAACCACTATTTAATGAAACTATTTTCTAAGTTAAATTCTCAATCAGAAGTAGGTACTAAAGTCACACTAACGACGCCTTATGTTGAACACATATATTAGGGGCTTCATACAGTTTGAGCGATAGTCCGAAATATGAACTTAAGGAAATTTGCCTTTACCATTATATGCCATCTCATTAAATCATAACAATGAACCTATTAAAAATTCGATTTTAGGAGATGTTGGAATGTTTAGACGTAAGGATAATGCTATTTTTAGATGGATCTTTGTTATTAAATCATACGTCACCACTTAAATACTGCCGAAATTTGGCAGCCGAGTGTTCTGAGATCCGTAAAAGAACATTGGTTACCTACTGTTTATTCAGATTACTTAACGGGTTTTTCTCGAAAATCTAGATTATTTTAAAGACATATTAGTTAAATATTTCAAGCTAAGAAAATACATTGTACAATAAATATTACCTGTAATCAGGGTGTTTCTCCATATGAAGTTTTGAAAGCCTAGACTGTTCTTCATAGTAGGGTTGCTTCTCAGCATTGGACATCGCCTTCCACCTTGCTCCAAGGATCTTAGATATATTAGAGTTGTGCATATCAGGACAAGCTTTTAAAATCTTGCGGCGCTCATCCTTCGCCCATACCATGAAAGCATTCATGGGTCTTTTGATGTGTGGTTTGCCTGCCTCGTCACGTTTGGGTTGACGGATGAGTTTTGCTTTTTCAGAATCTTCTGATGGTGACTGGCCCCAAGATGGCGCTGAAATAAAAGGAATAGTTTTATAAGTATCTTCACACCTACTTCCTCGAAGAATTAGGCAGATGCTCAACCAGGGCACCCATGACTAGCCAAGACACTAAGTCTCACAACGTGATAGGTGGCAAGGCTACATAATTTTATAAGATATGCCATTTTATTATAAGATGTTAAAGACCAATAAAGTAATCAGAAGAGGATTACGATCAGCAATTTGTTGCGACACAAGCGTTCGTTGAAGGAAAGAGAAACAGAGGGAGATCTAGGAAGAGCTTTAAAGTTAGAGGAAGAGAAAAATGGGTGTTGTGTCGTTAGAAGTATTTGAAAAAGAAAGTGAGGAGGATACTAATTGGAGTGGAGATGATTTCTCTGAAATAAGCAATTGAGAAATAATTCTTATGTGTTATAACTAACATTCTAATATGACCAATTATAGAGGCTATTTCGATTTTTTGAAAAACCATCTAAAAATCAACATAGAATGCGCTAGAGGATAAAATTATATCGTCAGGTTAGCATCGACTACCAAATTTAATCTCCATAGGCGACGTGTATTTCTTAAAATGATGAAATACCGATACATTGGCATATCGCGAGATTTCTGATATATTTAAATATATTCCGATATATCCGATATGTAACAATACACATACAACGACACATTTTGAATTTTGCGCTATGCAAAGATCATCTTTCGTTCAGTCTGCTTATCTCTGATTTGTTATCAATAAATATCATTAGAAATATAACCACACGTACATACACATTTTTATACCAAATGTTTATATACAATCCATATTGGCTTTTTTCTTAAATCTGTTTTGTCAATCTTTTATTATAAATGCAATTTCATTAAATTTGCTAATTTGGCCGGTTGGCTAGGTTTAAGTAATTACCTAGTGGAACTAAGAACCTCCTTACTTCCACATCGTGAGTGCCCTGGTTGTACCTCTGCCTACCTCTTCAGCGTGAAGATATTTTGGGATTAATTTTTGTGTATATACGTAAAAATGGCTCCACACTACACCTGCACCTTAATATTGTTAGTAACAACAAAAACACCCATAAACATTCTACTTCTAATATATAGATAGGTGTGTAATAGACCAATTTATTTTGGCACAGGTATCAATCATCTTGAATGTTTATAAAATTTTAATGATTGAGTTTGTTACAAAAACGAATTGATCCATACACTTACACCAGCCAATTATAACTTGTAAACGAATTACAAAAAGTCCAATTTAGCGTGTAGAATTTAGTTGCGTCACTATAGAAATTGTAAGAATAAATCGGAAGCCCCTTCTAAGCCATGTAATAAATTATCACCAAACAGTTGAATGGCGGCTGTAAAACAATCGTTAAACAAAGATTAAGAATAAACTATTCTGAGATAGATTTACGAATAGCGATGGATTAGAAAATGTCGAAATTTTATTTCATGTTCCAATGAATTTCTTGTCAGGAATTAATGCTTTGATGTAAGGCTTAGAGACATCACGTGGTGGTTAGGTAGTCTAATAAATGGAATTTTGACAAGTTATATCCAGGTTATAGCCACATGTAAGACTAAAATATATTTCTTGTGGTTTTTCGAAGTTTGCAAAAATTGTTTTTTAGGTTTACTCAGTAGTATTTTTAAACTAATTCAAATTAATAATACTTACGAGTGGGTAAATACTGTTAGGGTATTAGGGTGACTTATGCATAAACATATTTTAAAATTGATGTCTTTGTGTTCCAAAAGATTAATTTTATAAACAGATCCCACCTACTATTACGTACAGATGGAGTTAGAATGTTAAAGACGATTTGTTTCAAAGGTTTTGTGTTTGGTTTTGGCGATTAGTATTTATTTCATGCGAACCCTTCATGGGCGAGTCAGATTCGCACTTTGCCGCTTTTTTTCAAAGATCAATCCTCAATGGATTAAACGGGGACGAAACCTTTTTTTAAAATAAATTAATGAATGAATACACTTTATGATGCACCAAAATTTACAAAATAATACACACTCTTTCACTTATAATATTTAACTTAAATGCACAAAGGCAGTCTTATCGCTTCAGAGTGATCTCTGCCACACAACCTTAAAAAATGTATTCTACACTGACGAAATCACAGGTAAACAGATAGTTCAATACAAAATAATAAATGGAGTAAAATAAACTGATCTTTCTGTACAATTTAAAAAGCAATTAATGATAAATTTTGTTTTTCTTATAAGATTAAAAGACAAACAAGTAGCAGATTTTCTGCTGGTAATAAATACACGTCGCACACACACACATCGAAGGTAATGATGCGTTGTCAACCTGTTAACACTCTTGTGTAAGTGAGTTTATTGGTTATCCTTCTAACAGTTGTGAACACCGAAGTCCGTCACCGTCAGGCAGGAGCATGTAACTACGGGAGACAATCGAGCTTGCGGACAAACTAATGTAAGTTTGTTCAAAGCTTTTTGGAATATTTATTTGTATTTCATTTTTATTTAAATAAATGAAAAAAATCTGGGCGAGTTCCTGCGGTTATAGGTATACTCAACATTTTATTTGATTTCACTGTAAAAGAAATGTGCCTACCTAGTGCCTGGTATACTTACACAATAAGAGCAGATCAATAATTTAATCATGCAATCAACGTCAGACATGTTACATAATCGTACTGTCACATACAAATATCATAAGAGAACCCTCAACCGTCGGTATGTGGGTCACACGTAGCATCCGTTTAACATTTGGTCTGACGGATTTGATACCAAGTGTCCAGACAATTAATAAGGCCAGGAAACATCCACCTCTCAAAGATCTGCATTCCTCAAATTAATTTGACATGTTGTTAGATAATTTATAACATCCTACGGCCAGTTCGTACAATTTCGGAACGTATTGCGTACTGGTAGGCGCGATATGTACGAGATTAACGAGTAAGAGTTGAAATATACTAGATACGCATGATTAAATCACGCTTATTTGACAGAATTGCAATGTAATATGGTTCGGGTTGAACAGTCTTGTTCGAAACGTTACATTTATGAATTATTGTGATTGGACAGTTGTTTTACATTCTCATTTTCGTACATGTTTTGAAAAGCTATTTACGAAACTAGGTTATTTTGATTAAATATTTATATGAAAATTCTATTTCTACTAAAGAAACTTTTTTCTATTAAAGATTCATTAACAAATATGAGCTACAAAACAATTTAAGTCAAGTTATGTATCTGTTTCTCTAAAAAAGGAAATAAATCTTGGAATATGTTAGTATGATTCAATATAAAACCTAAGACAACCTCTTAAATCTAAATACATAAACAAATCAAACATTATTAATGTAGTTTAAAACTTGTAATGGATTTGTTTTCCACAAAAGTCACACTAGCACTGAAAAGCTAAAGTATATTAAAGAGTTAAGTTGAAGCTGTCTAGCTTTATTAATAACCGCCTACAATACCGCCTTATTAATAACACGAAATAAAGTACTCGAAGGTTCAACCCGGTGTTACACTCTTCATTACAATGTAATACAGACTATAATATGAACTTGATTTCACTCCTAAAATAGTCCACGTTTATGAATAAGACAGTTAAAGTTTAGCTACGTCTAAAATATCCAAAGTTTACATTGGCAATCTAACACTAGCTTCTTAACAAATCAAAGGGGAGGGAGTAGTTAGTATCGTTTTACATGACAGTACCACCTTCGGTATGTCCTTATAAAGTTAATGAATTCCATTGCTATATTATAATGTAGAATATACGACAGTAGGCAAAGTTAAGTACAAAGAGATCAATTTAGAGACCAAATCTCACTGGATCCATCTTAATGTGTCGCCAAACCATTTTGATACAATGTTCTAGTACCTACTGTGTTACGTGCACACCTGTACCTAGAGTTAGGGAGCGGAAGCTTACGTCTTGAGCGCCATCTATTCTATAATTCTCGATTCTCTTGTTTTAAAGGAAACCAAACGACACTTCGTTTTGTAACCATTTTGGCTTGGGTGTGCGCCAAGTATTTAAAGTGTATTACACTATTAATTTTATACGCCGTAATAGCAAAACTATGGCCTAAATCATTGTTTTTCAAACAAATATCGTACACTTGTACAATTTTAAAACGTGCTGAAATTTCATAATAAATGATGCAGAAATTTTATATATTCTAAATTGCACATATGCTTCGCAAATTCGGTAGTTCTTGCAGTTCTTGTCGGTTAGCGGTAGGCTTGCCACCTATCACATTGTGGGATTTAGTGTCTTCGGGTAGTCGTGGATGCTCTGGTTGTGCTTCTGCCTACATCTCCGGGGATATGGGCGTGAAGATACTAGAGCATATTCAAATTTGATTAAAATGTAACTATCCAGCGTTTTAAATTACGTGGCCAGTCTCAGTTTTCAATAACATAATATTTAGGTGCAACATAAAAAGTTTATCCATATGTTATTTTTTGTTATGATATTCGAAGACAAACAAGCAGACGGATTTTCTTATGGTAAGAAATTCACGCCGCCTAGAGACACCAAAGGTGGTAATGGTGCGTTGCCAAACTGAGGTCGGGATGTCAGGCCTCGAGCAAAAGTAAGTTTACCGGGTACCTTACCCTCCAAACCGGAACACGTCATGACGTTAAGGTGGCAGGAATATATAGGTAAGGCGGTGGTACCAATCCGGGTGAGTCGCTGCGAAACTCTACCACCAAGTAATGTTATATAATAATAAACTTTTTCTATTATATAATATAACATTAACACCCATATTGCAAGCTCCATCCATACCTTGACTTTCCCAGTAAATGTTTAAACATTTATTACTTTAGTTGTTCTTAAGTAACGTTTAATAAATAGCAATAGACTGATAGGTAATTGCGAGACTTACGAGACTCTTATTGCAAGACCGTAGACCAAGACCAAGACCAGGTGTACCGTAAATTGGCTCAAGACCAAGACCAAGACTGGCTAAGTCTCTCGTCTTGTTCTTGCATATGGGCAAAAATACACATATGAACAAAAAGTGGTAGACTTCAACACACCTAAATATCTTGGCATGACTCTCGATACAAAGCTTTTCAGCGTGGAAAGATCACGCAAAAAAACAATAAGAGCTAGGCATATGTTATGGAAATAAAACAGTCCAGAGCAAACTATACTATATATAAACTAAGACCAATACGGTCTTATGGTGTTCAGCTCTTGGGATGTACCTAAAAGACTAATATACATTGTATATTAGTCTTTTAGGTGCTTGTGACACGTCTAAGATTTTTTTAAAATCTACAACCGAATCGGAACGCTCAAAGTGATAATATATCTCCGGTTAAATCAATAATCATAAGAAATATGTATACTGAAAAACAAAACGGGATATTTAATATAACAGCTCTGATACCACAAAAAATATTGTCTGAAGCAATGATTTATACCGAGTACAACTTGAAAAATTCTGTATCCACGATATTTTTGCAAAAAATGTGCAAGTTATTTATATAACTTGGCACAAATTATTTCCAAAATTAAAGAAGATAATAAAACGTGAGTTACATTGTTAAAACGTTTTTTTTCTGGTCAATTCTTTGTAAAAACACTAACTGTCGACTTATACCAGTATTTTCTAGTAGGCAGATTTAAAAACAATTTCTTATGATAATCTACAAGGTACCTACTTGAATTTTCTAAAGCACTTAAGTAAATATTAAAAATCGGATAAATGTGTATTGGGTAATAAAAAAAATACATAGTTTGGACGTACAGATCTTTTTTAGTTTGCAATGAATGAATGGCCTGAAATTTATCTACACTTTCTAAACTTATGAAAAACGAAAATAGCTTCCTTATCATAACTCACTTAAGCAAATATCTAACTATGTAAATAAATATATTGTAGCTATTATTTTTAAATACTTTAGAGCTTTACGATATTAGCGGCTAGATGAGAGGATTCAAGAACTAGTGGAAACTAATGAACCAGAAGAATCTAGAAACAAAACAAATAAAATAACATTATAATTTGCAATACGATAATAAGAGATAGGTCAAAGTTATGATCAAAGTTGTAAAACTAAAAAAAACTAAATAAAAACTATATATTTCATAATACTCGTATATTATAATCAATATTATAATCACAACTGAAATCTTCAATGAACACGAAAGGCACAAAATTAGAGATATCATGAAACATCTAACGAAAATAAACAAGGAATCGTTTTGATAAATAGAAGCTTATGTCACAAAATGTGAAAACTAAGAAATGTTCCGTGTCGCCGCCAAGCATTTTGATGTTAACATTTAATTGCTAAATATAATTAATCTAGATACAGTGCAAAATAGTTATGATTCGGGAAATACGGATAAATGTAGGGCAGGCTGCTGAAGACAGTTTCAACTACATCTGCTTTGCGGACCACTTTGGATTAATCGTGAGAACATGATACAGTCGGAACCAAAAAGGTAAAGACACAAAATATAGGTAACATTATTCCGTTTTTTGCCAAAAAGTATATTAAATATTAAATTTTGTATGTTTTATAGATATTTTGCATAAGAAAGTGACGATGGCCATTATCATAAAATACATACAGCGATAAAAATTGGTAACAATGTAAAAAGGTGATGATTGTGACTACTTGTTACCGTCCAAGACATACAAGGACAAAAATGAGAGGCACTATCTTTTTTTTTTTATAAATATAGATATATCCTACTAAACCTAAAACTTGGGTTCGCTATATGTGGAAAAAGTTATACAAATTTATTTAACTTAATCCAATCATATGTTTGTTATAGGGCGATGGTAATACATAGAAAACATGCATTACAATCAAAACTGTCAATTTATAAACTTTCAGGACCGGAAATATATGGTTGCCATTGACCGCCTCGTTGGTTGAGGGGTTAGTGTACTCGCCTAACCATTAGGCTCGGGTTCGTTTTCTGTCAGGGGCAGATATTTGTGCGATGAACGCCTAAATGTCTTCATTTCCGGGTCTAGGTGTTTACTAAATTTATTGGAGTATCTGTTTCAGTATTTCTTTTTGTCAATATTGTCGAGTAAAATCCATAACACAACCATTCAATTCGCTAACTTTGGGGTTAGATTAATTTGTGTAGATTTTACAGGGGACATTTCTCCTTTTAATGCCCTGCCCGAAACCAAAACTGGTCCTCGCAGTATTACTATATTTGTTTCATGGTACTATACTTTCGCCACAATAAAGTCAGTATAATATGCTTTGGTCGTGCCTGTATCTCGGCGCTCCGTATCATCGTTCAGGTTGTGTAAGGTCTGTCGCAATGTATTACGGTATTGAAAGATGAGTATCGTAATATAAGAAATATTAATTGCGCCTGATAATAATCTACACTTCATAAATCTTCCCACTGATTTATATTATTTTGTAAACACTTATCATGTTCTCGAACTTGCTGTTTTATACATTTTACGCAATCGTTTTAAAACCTTAGGAGATAGGTTTTTGAAGGCATTAACTAAATATTAAATGGGATATTTTTTTTGGCAGAATTTCATAGAACAAAATTATGGGTGAAAGTCATTGAATACATTTTTCAAAGCAATAAAAATAGTAGAATTTTTATGGCTCAAATCAATGAAGCTTCCTCAGTGTCGAAAATTATTTGAAAAATGTAATGTCATCGCATGAACTAACCAATATGTTTATAAATATTTCAATGGTTTTAGATTAAATCTAATACATTTCTCAATTTAAACAGATAATCGTAAACAAAGATATGAAATATCTGCTGCATGTTTGGCATTTTTTAGATAAAGTTAGGGAAATAATGATTATTAAACATTTAAAGGATATCTTAATTATTTCTACAACAGTCAACAAAAGTAGTCAATAAAAGAATTTGATTATTTAAGTATTATTTTTTATGACTGTTTGGAAATGTTTATAAATCCCTTAATAAGCACACATTTGACAGGTCGCATCGCAGCGTAATTATCCGCTTACATCGCTTTCATACAATTTGTATGGAGTAACGCATATTATGCCAGGCCGCATCGCTGCGAATTAATTAATATGGCGAACATGTTATGTGTACTGTGCAATGCGATGAGTTCCGACCTTGAAACGCTGCGGCACGTCCAAGTGTGCCCAAGCCCTAACTGCCCGCCCGCACTTTGAGTGGACTCGAAACCGCGTGCAATGGTTAATAACTCTTTATCTTACAAATACAACATAATAGTGTTAAAAATTTTAAATGACTAAAAGCATTAATTAGGTACAATGTCGGAATTACGTCCATAACATTTTTTTTACTGATTACTGATAACAAACCACTGCTTTAAGCATAATAATAAAAAAAGGAACAAAATTAATATTATGATATATCTAGTAGGTACATTTAATAAAAGTAACTACGTATCAAGAAAAAAAAATCAAATACAACTTTTTGAACACCTATATTATAACGTATAATTAATTAATTATATATAAACCTCAGTGGTCAACGTTATCACGATGAGAAGATCAGGCATTGTGATAGGGTTACGATTTCGCCCATCTCTAAGGTTAAATATGATTTGATAAGACAGCTGTCTCAATATTTTTGGATCGTTTGCGTTTGTGTGACGTTAACGCGCGTCATAATGCTTATTATCTGATCAAGGCTGGTAGTCTAGTATCTGTGTCACAATCGAGTTTCTTTGCATGAAAAAGATTTAACGATGCACTAATTGCAAATGATGGAAGAGTTTGACGTAATGTTAGACTTTTAGTATTTTTTAGCGACATTTTCACACCTGGCGAAGATCTAGAAAGAACTAGGTAACTTACAATAAGTACCTACTTTCTATGTAGATTCCATATTCCTATGACTAATCAAAAATGGGAATAGATTTTTGTATGCCTGTATTGTCATCTTCTACTTAGCGTTATTTGATTAATTTAATTTTTCATAAATTATTTCGAACTCTTGCTAAAAATATTTCCTAAATACTTGTGGTCTACTGTTAGAGTCTTCATTAACATTCATAATTTACTGATTATTAATCGCAATGCGTAAAGCGTAATTTTTGTAGATTTTAAATGTTATAGTGGGTGTACAAGTGAGAGGTAAATTGAAAAAAGTATTTTCACGTCCTTATCGCCGAAGAAACTGGTGGAAGCATATCCAGGGCTCAAGCCTAAATGGAAGAGACGTTATTTATAATTACATTCTAATGAATAATAATATAATAATGGTAACGCAGTGAGCAAGGCCCTTTTACAATAACCATAAGACAGTCTTTTAAAGGGAGGGGGGTCTGCCTGTGTCTAAAGATGATAATCGCTACATTACACGTAGACATAAAAAGGGGTAGATATGAGAGTGAGAACTATCAAAAATAAATACTCACTATTACAAGCAGCATTATATTCATCTTCCTTCTTCATATAGGGTGAGCTTTCTTCCATAGGTGGGTACGGTACAAATCGTGGCAACATTAGGGATTGGGCTGGTGATGGTGATCTTTGTTTGCTAAGGTTAAGTGGAGCGTCAGGATCCGGGGGTGGCGACGACCGTGCACTTGCTGTTAGTTGAGCCAGTTGAGCCGTTGCAGGCCAAGGACTTGTTGGCACGACCTGCAAAATTTGAAAACACCTTTATAATAAAGATACATACATATCTTCGCGCCAAGTCCCTTACGCGGTAGGCAGAGAGTATCGAGTGCTAGACCTTCCTTCACATTCATTACTCTTTTCATACAAACACGCCGGGTTCTAAGACTCTTGACACCACTCTCGGATAGTAATAAAGATAAAGGCAAAATAGCGCTTTTTTATGTTTGCACTTATTTATTTCGAAAGATGGCTTAATTTTTCCACAACAGAACACTATATTATATATTACTAGCTGACGCGGCAGACGTTGTCCTGTTATTTTTTTTAACATGATTTTAGTAAAAAAAAATGGGGTGAGTCTCCCTTATCACTTTGGGGTAAAAAAAATGCATAGTAGCTGATGCTCAGATCTATTGAACATGCATATAAAATTTGATAACAATTGGTAAAGCCGTTTCGGAGGAGTACGGTAACAAACATTGTGATGTGATGTAATGTTGTATAAGTATATAAGACATACTCGTAGTTTAACGACAGTTATATAAAGGTAAAGGTACAAAAAAATAAAATGCGCCTATTTTCCTTATAGTATATTCCGTTAGAATTGGGCCCGGAAATTGTATAACTATTTAATAGAATGTTAATAGTCAAAAACCAGACGAATAGCCGACAATTTGAACCATCTCATTATGTTTATGTAACACTAATAGTTCAATTAGTTGCCGAGTTGCTTACGAAATTTGTTTGATCTAATAAAATTTTAGTATATTATTTTGAAAACTGTGTTATATATATCTTGTCAAGGAATTAAATGTTTTTGGAAGGACAAAATATTTTAAAGATTCAGGTTTTTAAAAAAATATTTTAGTGCAATTAATTTTTGGAAAGTTTGGTAAAGCTATAAAAGAAATATACTCATTTTAAAATGCGTGTATTGTTGAGGCTTTTGATCCTTTAGGGTAAGTGTGCTCATCGCCTTATCGGCATTGACATTAATGAGGCACAAAAAGTCAAATCATTAGATACTAAATACCTATTGTTTTGGAACTCGACTAGGTACCTAACACAGTATGCTATAGCTACAATAAAAAAGCTGAAACAACAAAAAGTCTACAGATAAAAAATGAATAAAAGTATCTCCACGCCTGTGTCCGAAAGAGGTATGTTGATCCTCTAGACCACAGAGACATATGAACTATCATATACTAGATCTATATTTTTTTTAAAACTGGGCACCGATAATCATCGCAGGATATTAGTCAACTCCATCAACTCAGACGTTAACATAAATGTCAAAGTGTATCCAATACATAATTGCAAAATGTATCTGTAAGTTCTAGCTTAGTGGACTGTTTCTCTGATTTGGTGCAGAGATTTGGTTTTAGCCTGAGGACCTCGTTTAAAGATCTACATATTAGTTATGGTTATTCAGTAAATGATAAGATACCAGGTATTTTATGTCCATTAATTTATGTAACTTATGAGCCTGCGTGGTTCGTGGGTCAATATGTTACACAAAGTGTGTATGGGTTAAAGTGGACACAAAGAAGTCCAGTAAGATGTAAAAATATTAAGTTTCACTTTAACTAATTTCACAAACCCTAGTTTTTTAATTGATCTCAACAATATCCTTAACCTAGTAAAATTATCTATCTACCATTGGTTGTTGGAGTACATAATCCTTATATATAAATGTGGTGTCGTGGGATACCAGGTAGGAACGAAGTTCCTTCGGCTAATGTGGAATCGATACAATTCAGGAGTATAATATACTATGCATTGGCGGGGTGGAGTGAGGGTGAAAGAGAAAAGTATTATACATTACTTGTGTATCGGTCGCGCAGCAACTATCGCACCTGCGCACATCTCATTTAACGGTTTTATTCCACGGTTTTTACTTACGGTTTTACCATCACATTTTTTTAGTTCGGTCGCGCAGCAATATCTCTATCTCCTCCAAGCCTGCCGTAAGGAACTTCGTTCCAATAATATGTGCAATTTATTAAAGCAAAGTCCATAAATGAGAAAGGGCATGCTCCGCTGGTATGGTTATGTGGAAAGAGTGGCAAATGACAAATTGACGAAGCAGATATAATGCGAATGTGGAAGGTAGCCGGGGAGACCTAGGTTGACATTCCACGATCAGATCGTTCGGGTATCATCCGAAGGAGGTGTCAAGAATCTCCGTAAACGGAGTGATGTATGAAAAGGGTAATGAATGTGTGTGTAATTCCTACTTAAGCCTGAAAGGTCTGCAAGGATCGTGAGATTCGGCACTCGATACTCTCTGCTTACCGGCAAGGAACTTGGCGTGAAGATGTTTATGTATGTGTAAAATAACATAGACTATAAATGTTCGAAATAACGTTAAATAACGAAATGAAGTTAGTTAAATATATACATTAGGTATTATTTTTTAACAGTACCTATTTCAAACAAAATATAAAAGTTTCAGGAAAACAAACCAATTATTTCAAAATAATAAAGCTAAAAATAAATATACTAATTTCTATAAGACGTTGAGGATACCTAATGGTTCCGAAAATAAAACGTACTAAAACCACAGTAAAAAATAAACTCACATTAGTTTGTGGAGGAGGTTGTGGTCTCATCTGCTCTAATATAGGAAGCAGCGCCAGGTGAGGTCCAGGATAAAGAGAATGCCCACGTCGTACCATCTCTTGCCTTCGCATGTGTTCTTGTTGAAGTCTTTGTAGCTCTAACTCCGCCGATACCGTGCCAATATTCTGTGGACAAAATCTTAGTTTAGTATCATAAAGTTATTTAGTAATATAAGAATTCAGATGGCTAACGAATTTTTATGTCCAATGCAACATATTATCTACATCATTATAACAGAAACATATATAAGGGATTAATTACAACTCTTAAATATAGGTATAAATGATAAGTTCAACTCATGCTCTTGGCTACAAATTGAATTTATCAAGACATGTTATTTATAAGCTGTCAATTTGGTATAGTAAACTTTAACCTTCTTGTTGAAATAAATCTTCTTGAAGTATTGAAAGCTAGTGAAAATGAAATTTTAAATATTATAATAGGCAGTAGCTATATTAACTACTTTTCATGAGGAAGTGCCACAGCTACTTCAAGCTGGGACTAGAGAGAAATTTTCAATGCCAATTTATCGCAAAACGGTACCACTTGACCTCGGTGTTAATAACACAAATCGAAATTCGACTGTCACAAACTACTGAGTAGGAAAATAATTGGTTGTAACTAGGAGAAAAACTAGGAGAAAACAAATCCTTTTTTTTAAATTTAAAAGCATTATTTGTTATCATTTAAATACCGAGTAACTTTTTTTTATATTAACAGTCATTACAGGAATGGCCGACAATTAGTTAAAGAGGAATCTTTTGACGCGAAATTTGTCCCACACAATATATTGCATACTAAAGCTCCGTTCAAGACAAAGAATGCGCTAAGTTCCGAGCACAAATCAACCAAGCAAGACGTCCACTAAATCTTAGAGACCATAAAGCTTGTCCCTAAAGAAAACTTCGATTAATTGCCTTGGACTCCTGATGAGAATCACAATATACATTTTATCGTCTCTTCATTACGACGATTGAATTGTAAATGTGTGTACCATACATTAAAAGGCGTTGAAACGAAAATACCTCGACGAAATGCATTTCCTGATGAATGATGATTTGATTCATATTTGGAAAATACGCAAAAAGATTTTGCACGAGTGTGAATAATTTGAAATGCTATTTTAAAACGCGAAGGAAGTGTAAACATGAAAGACAAAAGGGACATAAACAAATTTGATACAATTACACAAATAAAAAGATAGCTTCCCGTAATAGGTGTCGAAGCCGATAAGCGCCACTGGTAATCGACCAAGTTTTTCCATCCAACAGATAAATTGCCGTCATAACTGAACGGATTAAACTTTTTTATTAAAAACAACAAACTGAGCATAATGTATCGCTGTAATCGTCCTGGGACAGCTGTTTCCGAATGCCGCATGCGATTTATCTAATGTAAAGAGACTTTATTTAATCACCTCGTGGCTATGTCCTAGCTATTGGTGGTTATATTTTACAACCGACCGTCGTTTGGGCGTTCAGATCGCGTTTTAATAGTATTATTAATGTAAAATGTGACATAAAAGTGCGTTTTTTGATGGAGGTGACCAGCTGTGCTAAGCAATTTATTGTACTTGGACAGGTGGGCGAATCCGTCGTAAAGGGGACATGAAAACGAATGTTCAAAGAAAGATAGAGTTGTATATCGGTTGGGTCAATGGATGTTTTGCCAATAGTAGCTGATGGGCGTGCTCTAGCGATGCTCGATGTCCGATCAATAAGACCACGGTCGATATAAATAACTTTGGGAAACATGTAACATCTGTCATCGTGTCCTTGGCACTAAAACGGAGCGGAGAATATAATCAACGCAAGATTAGAAGGTTCTCACATAATATTTAAAGAACGTGATTCCAATAAACTTATAATAAATTATCATAAAGCGATTGTCAACGTCGAATATACATCTAATAATTAAGATAAAAGCGAACTAGTTCAAGTACAAATTAAAATCTTGTTATTTAAAAAGTTTAATGTTGTCGCGGTAATTGACAAAAAGATCAGAGAAGACCGGACATACTTTGTGATAATTTATAAATTTGGCGCCTATATTGAAATAGCGAGACTCGGCGTCTGCGAACAAGCAATTTTAGTCTATACGATAGTTAGATTAAGATCTAAGTAATTTTAATAAAGAAAATAGAGAATATATTGAAATTAACATAACAAAACGGACGTCATATTGACGTAAGTGTTGCAAGTTCTGGATGAAATCATAATATATACTGTCATTGGATGACACGTCCCCATTCCTAGTTATTATTCATTTTGAGTTATAATTCTCTTCCTGAAGGCCAACAAAATCATAAAATACGATGCATTAGACTAATAAAAATACGATGCATTAGACTAATAATGAATTAAAGTTTCATAACTTTGATCGAAACCTTCTTATCTAATTATTATAGTTTAAGCTAGTGTTTACAACTCGGCAAACATCGTAAAAAGTGTGTGTGTTTCTTTAAACATAACTAAACTTATACGCTACTGGATTTTTTATGTACTAGGATAGTGAACAAGTACCCGGTTCTATTGAAGGCAAGAGATGACCATAGCCCATAGGCTGTCGACCTTAGTGTTGTAGGTGCGTCGATGTTTTGTGCACTAAGTGTTAGACCAATTGTGCAAGTATACCAGTAACCCCATTCTCCGGACCGCAACATGAAACTGTCGTTATGACGGTAAGAATAGGTAAGGCGGTGGGTTCCTGCCCGGGCAAGTTGCAGCACTACACTTTGCTACCAGTTGTATTGGTGGTAATGACCTATTTAACCTTTGCATGCCTCTTACGAGCTGCCTAGCTGGAAAACAGGAGTCTATTCTACACAGGAGACCCGGATCAACAGAACAGTCTTTATAATTAAACTTGGCAAAATATGACTACGTCTCTGAATATCGTTCAAAATACGAATACGAATGGGAAGTCACTTAAGGCACCATTTGTATTATCACAGAAAAAATGCATCAGAGCCAAATCAAAGAACGGTCACATGAAAATGAAGATAAAGATTAAAAAAATACAATGCGGATATGTATGGTTGTAGGGACCCGGGGAGATCTAAGTAGACATTCTACGACAGAATTGCCGAGGAATTGTCATTTTTCCGACGGTATTGTCAAGAGTCTGTGAAACCGGTATGTTTGTATAAAAAAATACTGAAGTGGAGGAAGTTTGGCAGGTCTATAAGAATCGTGGCGTATGGTACTCGCTGCCTACTCTACAAGGAACGTCGCGTGAATGCTACATGTGTGTATGTTTAAAAAATATGAAGCCAAACAAGCCGTGGTTTTCTTTTCACAAATTAAAGCTACCTTTATTTTGCCGCTGCATATTGGCGGGCTGACATAATGAAATATATGCATGACTGTTACTACAGAAGGAACATAACTTTTGCAGAATAGACTATCTGCCTTCCTGCCAGGCAGCTCGTAAAAGGCGAACATAGGCTTACCGTCACTAACGACGTGACTAGATGGTAGAGTTTCGCAATGACTCGCTCGGATTGGTACCACCGTTACATATACCTGCCACCATAACGTCAGAGGATAAGGTAGCCAGTACACTTATTTTTTGCTCGAGGCCTAACATCCTAGTCTCAGGTTGGCAACGCACCATTACCACCTTTGGTGTGTCTAGGCGGCGTAAATTTCTTACCATCAGGAAATCTGTCTACTTGTTTGCCTTCCAATATCATAAAAAACTTAATGCATATAAATGTATGCTGAAGATGCTGAAAGGTCGAAAGGACCAGACTGAGAATTAGCGGAAGCCTAATTCCAGAAGTTAAAATGATGATAACTGAATTGTATTTTCTCCATTCTAATTTTTTTCACACAATGGGTGAATATGGCCAATCCACATGTTACAATAATAAATCTTGTAAGATTTAATAAAAGTTTAAAAAGGGCTGACAATTGGCAAGGGTGGTTGAAACCCCGCGTCATTTGCATGCTGAGATGACAAGACACTTACTAATGGACCGTGTAGATCACTGTGAATATAGCATGGACAGAATTGATATGATTCATAATTTATATTAATTTGATTGTCCCAAATCGTGTTTGCCAAATTTAGGTACGTTTTCTCATTTTCGACAATTTATTTGTACCTACCGGTCTGGATGTTCAAAAAGTATTAGGTCTATTTACTCGTATGTATTTTCTTGTAACAGTATTCTAAATAAGCGTATACAAAAATAGAAAACTTACATAATATGTATTTTCAAGACGTAACAATATATTATACATAAAAACGACATTGACCTGTTTTGCTACCATACAAATAAAAAATAAGAGCTGATTATAATGAGAATGCATATTATATCCGCTATTTTTCATTCGTTGGCTTTTAGTAAAGTTCCATGTCATGATAAAACGCTGTGTTTGAAATCGAATGATTTGCTTTTTGTTCCAGTTTTAAATACCCAAAGGACTCAAATGGAAAGAATTCTATTCGGCCGCAGAAATCTATATGCCCATTTATGATATACAAAATATGATCGCCAACTACTCGCTTTATTTTTAAAATACCTGGCATTTCTTTCCTCCACAGAGTGCGTCAATATCGGAAACACCAAATAACACAGTACATCATTATAATGTTTGTGATTCTGCAACATTATGTTGCGATATTTGTGAGTACAATCAATCTGTAAATTCGTTGTGTTGTGTTTAGCAAGGAGGGCTTAGTAGGCGTTTGCCTCGCCGAGTTTCGCCTGATTCGGGTGAAATGACCACGTCCATTGTTCTTAATATTGTAGAGTGGCGTTTGCCCCGCAACATTTTTTAGGGACAAAGTAACATCATCTACATAATTATCTTTATGGTTTATAAGTTTACTTATTGAATATATACCTGTTATGTATAATTAAAATAAATACTAGAAGCCGATGACTTTTTGGTAAAGCCAGTTTATTTCCGACTTAAGTACCTACTAAAATAAAAAAAACGTGTGTGTACTTATGTACACGCGTTAGAAGTTATACTTCTTCGGCGTAATAAGATAAAAATCTTTTTAAAAACTAAAATGTTATCTATAGCTAACTTCATCACGTCGATTTTTCGTGACGGTGTGCGCGCGCATCGTAAAAATTTACCCTCATCATTTTTTCCTAACGCGCCAAAAGAAGTAGGTATAACTTCAAAATGTTTTGTATATTAGTATTACAAATTATCTTTATTTGGTACCTAATGTCGTGCCCATTAATTAATTATTAATAAAAAGTGGAAAGTGGAAACCAATAATAACAAAAAAAGTAATGATTATGAAATGGCAGCAATTCAGGCTATTGAATCTGTTGTTACTGGATTACCTGTAAGTGGTTGTTACTTCTATTTTTCTATGTGCTTGTGGCGAAAAGCCGATAAGTTCGGTTTAACAACATCCTAGTTTATTCGAATTGACGATGATTGGTTGTACGTAATGTCGAAGTGTCCTAATTATGGTAATTTGACAAAATTCGACGATTATTGCCTTGTAGATTCATAGTTTTTTTTTTCAATAGATGGTCTTGTTAAAAGCAACACAATCGAATCACAAAAATGGTTGAATCTTGGCATGGAACTGTCAATAAAACAGTGCAAATGAAATGAAATATAAAAGGCTGATTGGCATTAGTTATGTTTTTAAATCGATATGTGAGACTGATAACGGTGATTTATCATGTTAATTATTCTATTTTTCTACAGTACTTTGCTTTTATTTAAATTATATCACTCTACCTAAAATTTTGCATTATGACTGTACAAATATTGCTTAAAGAAAAGTTGCGGGGCAAACGCCACTCAAAAATATTCAGAACAATGAACGGGGTCGTTTCACCCGAATCGGGCGAAAGTCGGCGGGGCAAACGCCTACTAAGCCGAAAGGAGTAGGTATTTGTACTTAGTTTGTAATACTCAATGATGACTACATATATTATATTATACTGTTTCGGGAGTTTCGGAGCAATGCGATCACACGTACATGATACAATGACACAAGATTTCATAACTTGAATATCAATTGACTAAATATATTGCGAAATTAAAAACAGAGAAAAGAAGCAAACAACTCAAAATACTTTTAAAAGACAAAAATTAATAAAATCATTTTGAAATTCATTGATTATATAATACGAAATCATTGCAACTAATTTGGATGATGAAAAAAACATGTTGAGATCTTTAGCTACATTGTCAGAACAATGAGACACTGTTTCGTAAAAGAAGCTCAACGTATTGTAAAATAACATGTTTTAAAACGAATTGAGTTATTCGCTATTTTATTTCAAAGTAATTAAAGTACCTCTGTGGTCTATCGGTCCGGGTGTTGGACTTGACTGCATGAGGTCCCGGGTCCGAATCCCGGGTTGGCCAACATAAAGAAAAATTGGATTTTTCCAATTTTCTAATTAAAAAATGTTGGTCGGGATTGGAAATGTGCCCGGTTGGCGATAGGCTTGCCACCTATCACATTGTGGGACTTAGTGTCTTCGGCTAGTCGTGGGTGCCTTGGTTGTACCTCTGCTTACCTCTTCGGGGATATGGGCGTGAAGACACTTTTTTTTAATTAAAAAAAATATGTAGGTACCTATGTGAAATTTCGCCCACACATTGCAAACATTAACTACTCACCTAAAGTACCGTAAAAATGTAGCTCCCTAAATACCTTCAAACCAAATGTACAATGAAATACAAAATCATTGCATTCAACTTGTATAATAAAACAAACATTTTGACAACCCCCAATTAAACTGTCAGATCAATCGGACAACATATCGCGAAACAAATCCATAGACAGGCCTCCCCAGGATACCAGCATGTTTATCGCAGTTCAGATCCGCTTATTGTAATGCGTGAGTCGCGATTTTTAATGGAGCAGTGATCATATCAGCCATCAACGATGCGGTGATCATGCGTTTTGCGGTATTGGAAATTGTAATGAACGACTCCCCATATTTTGTAGCCTTTATTATAATAAGTATGTAAGGTGAGTAATCTTGAAGTAATTAATTATTAAAATAACTACCTACTTTTAATATTGACAAATACTTAAATTCTTTTTATGTTTTGAAATAGTAAATAATAATAATTAATTTCGCTGTTTCAATTAATACTATTTTTTATCACGTTTTCATAACATTAAACTAATAGTTCAGCACTTCCCCTAAAACCATTAAATGTCATATCTTTTGAAGTTCAATAATATTAAATTATAAAAAAGTTAAGATATTGATAGCAATTCCGTGTAGTTTCTTTTGAAGTTTTTCATACAAAATTAATAGTTCCGCAATATTATTTATAACAATTCTATCATCACCTTTGAAGATCTTTTACACAATCTGAACTGACTCACTCGGCCACGTGCCGGCCGTCGTTTGTAAGAATCACCACGCTAATTTGCAGAAACCGCAGTTCTCGGTTGGGGGGCAATTGCAGCCTATTGAATGCCTACATAGGACCCCTCCGACTCTTTAAAAGTTTTGTCTTTTTGAGTGATCAACTTTGATTGTTTGCACTTTTGATTTAACAAGGGTTATGTAATGAGGGCCCAATTATTGTGAATTTTATAACTGGGTTACATTGGTGACTGCGCGGAGGGGTTTCACAAAGTTAAATCTGATATTTTAATTTAATTTTGAACTTTGATATAATTGAAATAAAAAAAATGTCTCAAGTCAACCTATTTTACAATCCTACTAAATTTGCTTATATGTTGAAATGGGGTTCATGTGTAACATTAAAAATATATTTCGTTTAATTCACGATTTATTTCCCTTTTTTTTTCTTTTAAAAAGTCGAGGCGAAACGTACGTCGAATGCGATTTGGTGTTCTCTGTGGTGAGTGCTTCGACAAAGTTGGCGAAGGACGTGACAAGTGGTTTTGTTTCCAGTGTTCGGACTCTATTTGTGATCTGGTTGCGGAGCTGGGTGGTGGGAACGTCAGTTAGGCTTGTCACATTCTGTGTCGTTAGGAGGATTATTTGCCACAACAGTTACACTGCTAACTCGGAAATAGCAAAATAAAGGCTTATTTTACATCTGTTATAATGGATTTCCGCAAAGTAACGCCTGATTCAATAAAATATCAATTCTGCATAAAAATCAGTTTTTACTTCACATCGACTAATTAGGTACTTCTTATATCTATAATTCTAAGAAATGTTAAAGCTCTTTGTGAAATCACCATAGTGGAGCGCTAAGAAACTACAAAAGCATAATTAAGTCCTTTTTTAATGTACACAATTTTTCATGTAAGTACACTAACTTCAACAATATACAAAAACATTATTAGCAATTGAAAAGCATTTTATATAATCTCATTTATTTCCAAAAACAAAACAGATAAGCCTATTAGTTTAAAAACAACGTACCGGAGCGTATCAGGATGAATAAATAAAGAGACGATAAACAAAAGCGACCCCAAACCCGAAGGGACGGTACAGACCAGCGCAAGTCCCGCGAGGTTGTAAACACCCCCAACCCCTTACTCCCTCTCGCCTTACTCGGTAGGTCTTACCTATCCCGGACGCTCCCACTTCAACTTTTCTTTTATTCCTTACGTACTCTTATGTTTATTTTTGTTTTCCGTTAGACAGCGGAAATAACGGCGTAGGTTTTGTATGGATACGCCTTTATTCAAAAAAGGTTATAAAAAAATCTTTATTTTAATCATATTAATAAGTATGAATAATTAAAGCATTTAGTAGATGCTAATTTCATTTAGTTACTGTTTAATAAAAATGTATTCATTGTTTAGTATTTAATATATTCATTATTAAATGTAGTTCTATATGTGCAGTTAAAATGTGTACAATATTTTTGGTACTTATGAAAACGAATTTTCAAGCCCGTATCCCCGAAGAGATAGACAGACCTACGACTAGCCGAAGATGCTAAGTTCCACAATATGGCTAGTAGCAAACCTATCGCCAACCGGGCAAATGTTCAATCCCGGCCAAAGTTGGTCTTTATTAAAAAATGAAAGACACATTTCTTCTTTGTGTCACGATCCAATAATCAAACGCAAGACCTCACAAAGTCAAGTCCAACACCGGAAAACTAGATCACAGAGGACTAAAGAGGGGAGGAGACGAAAGAGATGAACAATGATACAGATTTTTCTATTTATCTCGTATCAACATTGCCATATGTATTTGTACTGCCATATGTATTTTAAGAATAAAATATGGTACTTAGATGTTAATATACACCAAATTACATAGTCGTAGTTTGTATGTCATGCACACAAAGTTTACTTAGGAGGATAAATGACTACTACTCCTATTATATCTACATCTACACTAATATTATAAAGACGTATTATTTGATTGTTTGTTTGTATTGGATAGACTCCGAAAGTACTCGACCAAACAAGGGGATTATTTTATCATTAGAACTCAACCTTATTCCTGACGAACACAGATTACTTTATTTTTAGCACAAATCAGAAATTTGTCCACCTTTGGAAATCGTTTGATTAAAATACAGACAGCACTGAATAGTTACTAGCGCCCTTATCTTTGGTGCTTGGTGTTGTCACTTCATTTGAGAGGTTGATAAACTTACGTAATGCGTAGCATCTTAAATTTAGGCAACAGAATTTTGTACTTCTTGCTATAAAAAGAAATCCCTATACTTGTTTACTTTTCCATGGAAAAAAATATTTTAGACATTATCCATGATATTCTCTCGTATTTCCAAGATGTTTTGTGAGCGATAGAGTTCGCGAAGAGGCGTCATTATGTTGCTCTGCATTCAATCTTATAATTTACCTCATTTTTAAACAAACCGACTACTGTATAATAGAATCACGAATGTAAGAATAGACACTTGGATTTTTAATTATAAACCGGTTTGTAGTAATAAAGATGTTATTCGTTGAATTAAAATTAGGCTTTTGTTAATTATTCAATACGTTCACATTTAAGCGAGGATAAATTATGGTGCCATTGTCTTAAACAAAATTAGTTTTGGTTAATTTATTAACACTATTAACTACATAAAAACATAATTTTTATAATCTATTCTTATATAGCTACATATAATTTTGTTGTATGATGTCAGCACGCTTGTTTATATTGTGCCTCTGAAGGTCAATATCAATGAATGTTAGAATGCGCATGGGTGACCAAGTGGTGAATTGCTTGCTATATGCAAATGATAGTATACTTTTGAGCTCTACACCATTTAAGCTAAGAACACTGGTCAAAGTTATGGCGGATATATGTAAAAAAGAAATTTGCATGCAAACAGATCCAAAGTGATGGTATTTTGAAGCCAGAACAGATAAAGGAGTCGATGATCGAGGTCGAGGAGTGATCTGGTCGCGGTCGTGGGAGGTGGAAACTTTAGGTAGGGTTGTCACATGTAAAGAACGTGACAATTTATATTTTTTCCGAGCTCTTCCTTTATTCGTGTTCTGGCCGCGGAGATGGGTGGTGGGAATGTCAGTTAGGCTTGTACCATTCTGTGTCGTTTGGAGGATTATTTGCCACAACAGTTACACTGCTTACGCGGAATTAGCAAAATAAAGGCTTATTTTACATCTGCCAAGTATCTTCACGCCCATATCCCACAAGGGGTTTGCATAGGCACAACCAGGACACCCACAATTAACCAAAGACGCTAAGTCCCACAATGTGATAGATGGCGGTACAAAATAAATGGTAGCGAACATCTATATGTTTCAATAATTTTGTAGTATTAGCATTTGCATTTATTATTATCACAAACTGACTGGTTATCACAAAATATAATAAACAGGGCAAATATTTTTACAGTTGAAATCAGCTAATAAATTTATGGGCCAAGACACATCACTAGCAACCATACTCATTGACACATATTCCGATTCCCTGGAAGACAGACGTACTGAGGCTTGCTTTTTAGAACACCACAGAATCAAACAGTTTGATAGCTTTAAGATATAACCGGAGGTGGACTTTCTATCCAATACATGACCTGCCCAATCAGCATCACAATAATCTTGTAGAAGGTTAAATCATCCAAGGACATAACATATCGAGAGACAAATTTCCACTCCAATTCTTAAATCACATAGCGAAAGCATCAAACTGTTTGAAACGATGCACGTGTTTGCGGCAAGCAGCCACGACTTATTTTGTAATTGCCAATGATCGTCTCAAGTGGAAACACGCTAGTTAATATATATATATATATATATCAATACGTGATGCCAAAACTTTGGACCCCTTTTTACGAAACTTGCGCGGACGCAGGAGCATAAAATTTGCCACACTTATAGTTTATGTTTAGGAGAAGTGCAGAACGCTAATATTTTTCAATAATAATTCTTATAACGTACATTAAATCAATAAATAACACATTACCACAAACAAATATATTGATGATAACGATAAAAGATCTAAGATGGCGCGCTAAAAAGTTTGGAAACAAAATGTTTTGAGAAATGAAGGCGGCTTTCTTATCAACAAGATATTAAAATTTATTATGGTCGAATATCGACCAACGGGCGACCACTAGTAATATTAAATACACTATACCAAAATCAGAAAGAATGACATTAGTTTTATTTTGATTTTTAAATTATGAACGCGTTTCCCATTGAAGGTTCATTTAATTATCACACAATATCACTAAAACGCTACACTATTATTTCAATGAATACTTTAATGTGATTTAATTGATATTTAAATTATTTGTTTTTAAACAAATTGAGGTTATTGATTAAAACTAAGTGTTATACTATTCGAGTAAAAGAGATATATGATGCGTTAGGAAATACGTATAATATAAATTAGTTAATTACTTGTAATACATCCTGTTTGCTAACTCATGAGGCTTTGGCGGCTTCAACTTACGAAATAATTATACAATACATATTGATTTTACCACAAAATGCGGTTCAAAGTAATTTTTTATTCGCTTTTGAGGTCAAACGTTAGATTCAGTTATGCAATAGGTGGTGGTGTTTCTTTGAAAATTATTTTATTAGTTATCATTTAAGTATGGAGATCTTAACTGTGGGAAAGGATTACGTCGGGATGGACTTAGGGAGATTTTCCCTGGCAAGAAAATTTTCCTACCTAGGACCCAATTATCAACTCACAATTGTATACTAACAGTAAGAATGTATTGTTTCTATTTTCCCTATCAGGATCAGCCATCTGCCTAACCATTGAAATAGCTTTAAGTTGGTGACGGGTATTTTGACATTAGCACTGTAGTTGGACACTTTGGACCTTACCTGTTCTTGTTGCCGTAACACCAATGCTTTCCATTGTTATATTCCAGTTTGGAGGGTAGGATACCCAATGCATTTACGTAAGAGATTTTAGATCTCAGCTTGGCACTACATATATAGTGGTGATCCACTGATAAAATCCGCCGTCTCGTTTGTTTTAGTATATCATAAAAGCTGTCATAGAGTTTCCAGACTAAAGCTCCTTACGTCACGTCTTTGTGCCCCTCGTCAATTGCTGATTCCACAAAAGTGCGAAACCTCTCTCATATAGAGAAAAGATTAATAAAGCTTAGTAGCGGCTCACGCAACACCTGTCTTTTGTCGCTAATGGACCTCTTAATCTCCTTGGAGACCGCAACAAGGAAAAGTACCTAGAGCTACAGGTTTTATCCAACGATAAACTAGTATCTAAAAATAGCTTAGAAGTAATAGTTTAGTGGGAAAATGTTTTATTAATAGTTTTTTTTATGGGATAAGGTAGCGAATAAGTACACGGCTCTCTTTACAGTAGAGGTAACTATGACCTATAGATACCAAAAATGTTACAGGTGCGCACCGTGATATTAGGCCTCTGAGCGACGTTGTTGGTGATTATTGAACCACTTAAGAGCTGTCTGAATTCTGGGCAGTTGTTGTGTATTCTTCAATAAAATCTAGGATCTTTATTTATGATAGTAAATAAAAATATTTCAATCCTTCAAAAAATAAGCGAATCTGCAATTTATGCATTCGTGTCTTATTTCCGAGCAAACACTAAGGGAAAGCCGCATAAAACTACAAAAGCCAAAGCATCTCAAGTCTTGCTCGGTTGCATCCTCGTTAGTATCCTCGTCTTAGGCTTGTTACCCTGATATCGTCTGCCTTTCCCGGCTAACTCGCTTGTTACCCTCATCCGGCCGGTTAACTTGAGCCTCCTCCAATTATATCCGGCTCAAACCAGTTGGAATGTAACTTTTAATTTTTAGCTTGAAACAATTTTCAAGTTTCCTTAGCATTTGTGGATTTGACCACGCTTTAAGAAAAGATTTCAATTTTGTCTCATTTTTAGGTAATTATCAACTTTTTGTAATGAAATGAAATGAAAATTATTTATTTGCGGAATATGTGTGTTAAAAAGTTGTTATAAAGATATTTAAAAATACAACATATTCTACCACAATGTATATTTTTAGCTTCTGATTGTTATGAAGTTGGTTGACATTTCCTAGAAATGTCTTTAATTATTGTAAGTGAAAATTTGGTTGAATTGTAAGTTGTTCCATTTTTAAGATTTTCTGATAGTGTTCTTTCTAGAAAGTATCTTCACGCCCATATCCCCGAAGAGGTAGGCAGAGGTACAACCAAGGCACCCACGACTAGCCGAAGACACTAAGTCCCACAATGTGATAGGTGGCAAGCCTATCGCCAACCGGGCACATTTCCAATCCCGACCAACATTTTTTTAATTAGAAAATTGGGAAAATCTTATTTTCTTTTTGTTGGCCGGCCCGGGATTCGAACCCGGGACCTCATGCAGTCAAGTCCAACACCCGGACCGCTAGACCACAGAGGCGATGTTCTTTCTATTTACATTATTATACAGTTTATGCGCATAAGTTAGGTTAGACATTAAACACAGTAGGCGAATAAGTATCCTGAAGCTCTAAATGAGTAATTTTACATCTCTCCCATGGTTGGATTTGGTATTATTGGTTTAATCGTAGGTAGCTGAGATTAATAGAAAGCATCAACTTATCGAGCGCCAAATGTTAAGATCCTTGCATACCTGCCTGGCTTCCTCCACATTCATTAACTTTTATATGGTTTCATCGTATTCTGACACCACAATCGGATAAAACCCGAGTGATTTATATATGGAATGTCAACCTAGGTCTCCCCGGGTACCTACATCCATCCAACATCACAATGCAAATCTGCTTTGTCTATCTTTCGTCCGTCATGCTTTCCACATGGCTGAACCAACGGAGCGTCAACTCATTTTGAATTTAATATTAATGCACACTGGTGTTCTTATATTATAAGAGGACAAACATGTAGACTAATCTCCTTATGGCAAGAAACACATGACCTCAATAGGCAATACAATAGATCAAGAATAATGTCAACATGCTTCTATCATGACAATAATTTATGCAGTAATTAATACTTAAATTGCCGTATTCACACAGGTCAATTATCCTTTAAACAGTAATTAAGATGATATTTTCAATGCAAAATTGCGGCTTAGTGATATATAACATGTAAGTGAACGTCTCAGAGTGTAGCCGAAAGAGTACTTTATATAACTAATAATTTTCACGAAAATTGCAAGCTGCAAGAATACATTAGCTTACAATAATTTTAACAGTTTGAAAAGCATAAAAACTTTTATTATCAAATTAAAAATAGAAGCTAAGCAAATCAACTGGAGAGTGCAATTTAAGTCCGTCATCAAAATATGAATAAACTGAAATTTTAGAGTTCGCGAGGATCGAAGATTGATATCCGTCAATTGCTGACGAATAAATAAAGAGTCTGTCGTCGCCATATGATAAAAGGCGCATAAATAATTGGATCCATTTTGAAAAGTGCAGTTAACACTAATCACGCAACACGCCTTTCTAGCGGCAGACATGATGAATTGTAATTTTATTTCCACACCCATCAACCATTAGACGTCCAATATGGCGTCACAATATTCGAGGCCACTTGCTTCCTCAACACATTGAATTAGTACTGTTTTTTCCGCTTTTGCTAACTTTACTTGGACCATTCGCCTGAGAATTCGAATTGTGCCTGCATGTCTTAAATTTGAAACCCTGCGTAAATAAAAAAAAAAAGTTTTTCCGTCATTTCTCGTGACAAAAGTAAGTACTTAATAAGTTTGCAACAATGTGGAGAAAATAAGGTACTGGTTGTTCAAATGGTTATCCTAGGAGAGTAAACCAAGCTTGAACAGAGCCGTTGAAAAAGTGGTGTCCAAAAACATATTCTTGAAATTAATCCACTCGCTTATTTTTTTACCTTGTGGAGATCATAGCTGGAATCTCATCTAAGGAGATGCAGCGTCAGATGGACACAATTCAAGAGCACCTTTTTTTGCTATTTTAAATGCTCATGTAAAATCGTTATCGTGCGTGGTAGCATAACTGAAGGCGATTAAATACCAACCAAGGAATATCAATACTCTTTAGCAAGAGATACCAACTAAGCGATATAATATTATATGACACTTAAAAGATTCTACAGCAAATACAACAAATTGTCAGTTTTATCAGAGAATGCCATTCTATAGAAAAGGAAATGATTACCTAGAAATTTGTAGTTTTACTTGTCATATGATTTTTAAAAGATGAATGTTATAAATAAAATATGGCAAAGTGAAAACATGCACTTATATATGGATATACAACACCTAGAAGCATTTATAAATTGGCTCGATTCCTTGTAATAGCGAGAGAAATAGCCGAGGAAAATGATATTGATAGATAGTACAAAAAAGCCAGAAAACGACGTAAAAAAAGGCATTTTGATTATGAAGTGGAAGGTAAAGGTAAACCTACCACCCTAGGTTTGACGCACTTAAAAATCATGAGAGCATATTTGATTTCATGTAAAGTATACAAAAAAAAACAATGGAAATTAGTGATACCGAACATAGAAAATGACAGTAGGGGAAATGTGCAATGTCGATGATCATGAATTGTATGTAAAACCGTATATGTTCATCTGTATGTATAAAGGAAACGACGTTATTATCTCGGTGCAGAAGTACTTAATAGAGAAAAAATAACAGCAGTTTACTCCACTAACGAAATAGTACTGAGAATTATTGTCACCAAACCTGTTACAATTGCGTCTTCTGAAAGGAGTTTTTTGGGACTCAAAATTATTTAAACACTAGTTGCTACCTGCGGCTTCGCCCGCGTTTTCACAGAAACCCGGTGTGCGATCGGGATTTAAAATAGCCTATATGTTAATCCAGGTCACAATCTATCTGTCTTCCAAATTTCAGACAAATCCGTTCAGCCATTCGAGCGTGAAAGAGTAACAAACATCCATACATACATAATTACAAACTTTCGCATTTATAATATTAATAGGATTATTTTTATAAATTTATTTAATTATTTTTAAGTTTATTCCCCGTGTTGGTCCGGGCTCCTTTGTAGAATAGACCATCTGCCTTCCTTGCCAGGCAGCTCGTAAAAGGCGAGCATAGGCTCACTGTCACTAACACCGTGACGTCTGACTAGGTGGTAGAGTTCTGCAGCGACTCGTCCAGATTGGTACCACTGCCTTACCTATTCCTGCCGCCATAACGTCATGACGTGTTCCGGTTCGGAGGGTAAGGTAGCCGGTAAACTTACTTTTGCTCGAGGCCTAACATCCTGGCCTCACGTTGGCAACGCACCATTACCACTTGGGTGTCCCTAGGCGGCGTGAATTTCTTAACATCAGGAAATCCGTCTGCTTGTTTGCCTTCCAATATCATAAAAAAAATCAGTGACTCAATATCGACTTTCAGCCCTTGCTATTCTATCAATAGAAAATTACGTAGCTCTTTTCTTAGATTATTGTGATTTAATTAAATATTTTAGTCTTAAGAAAAGCCGAAAACATCAATTTTAAAATTTATCATATCTAGTAGTTTGTAAAATATTTGTAAACAAAAATTTTATTTATTTGTATAACTATAGCATTTCTCATTAAACATGATAAATATCTAAACGAGCCCTACTATTGCATGGCATACTTTTAGACAGACAGGGCCAGGGCCTCGCAAAGACCTGCCGCCCGGAGCCTCGCAGTAGGTAAGACTGCCACTGTACGTTTGTATGGCACACAATTGTTTCGTATTCTATAAAAAGATAATTCACTCGCCACTTCAGATTGCCACGTGCGTCTATTCTCAAAGATATTAACCTTTTACTGTCAACAATGAATGGTCAAACGTAAATATTTATTTTTATACAATCTCACAAATATAGTGGAGTTTGGAATAAAACTTAGTACGTGTACAGTTCGCCGCTAAAGTAAAACTCAATGTTTTCTTTAAAAAAGTATCTTCACGCCCATATCCCCGAAGAGGTTGGCAGAGGTACAACCAACGCACCCACGAATGTTTTCTTACAAATCAAATTACAGCACAACAAATACACAAAGGGTAGACAGACTTTGTAGATATAGTTAAAATAATATTTGACAATGATTATCCGCCAACTGTTTTATCCTATGTTAGTGCTATTGTTCGCGAATTCGTAGGTACACAATGAAAGGTTTTCCTGGAACAAAAGATTCCTAAAATGTGACTCAGACCTATATAGCTACTAGGTACTACACAAAATTTTATGAAAATCCGTTGTGTAGATTTTACATAAACTGACAAAAGAAGTGAAAAACCGACAAAAAAATTAATAATTCCCTTTTTGGTTTTTTTTCTCCTGTATACAAGTAGCATTCTTTGATTTTCAAAAACATAGAAATATAGACTGTAACTGTCAGGTATATTTACTTCTATCTTAACGAAAAGACTCTCCTGTATAGGTCTGCCCATTGTCTGTGCACTTGGTCTTACATCTAATTGGAAAAGAAAACTGATATGTGATTCCTACATTTGCAGATGATGATAAACGTTCCATTGTACTGCTCAGAAATATATTAGTTTGCAGCTGTCTAGCTGTCATTTTGTCAGTGTACGTAGCTAATGTTAGATTTGGGAATCCTGGAGAAGAATAGCAACCAACAACTTCACTCACAAGCAGTTACACGTAATCAACCGTTATATGTGTTGTAAGCGCGAATGAAACCGGGGAAAGCAATAAGTAAACGTTTAAAAACTACTGGGTTAACCGTACACAGACTGCGCCCGCCTATCGTTTAATGTAAACATTGGGTTTTGTGATGTACTGGCTAACATTACAATAAATGTACAGAGATCGAAGCACTTAATAAAATAACAAACACAGAACACTGTTCAGTGTTAAGTGTAGACAGATCTAAATACTTTTCTATTTCAACAGTCTTTTGTCTATCCAGTGTATACAGGATCTATAATACGGGATTGTTTTTCTGTTCAATATGCAAATTCAGTAGTATTTTCATGACAGAATGAACTTTTCATGGCAATAAACAACTATACATAGTTTTGGAAATTAACGAATGACACAATATAGAGACCAGAAACGCTCTTTAATTGAATAAACTACCGAACTGACTTAATTTGCAGATATCTGGTGTTCGCAAATAGAAAATAATTGTGGTAATGTTAGAAGAAGTTTGATTTCAATGATACTCGGAATACACTGATGCTGCACCTGAACTCGAATTTGTCTATTTACCACTTAACGTTAAGAAAATTTACCCGCACAGAAAACACTCATAGAAGCGTGGATTTTCACAAATATATAGTACTCTTATGTACTTCAGGACTTATTAGACGCGATTGTAGAAATTTGTATTGTTTTTAGATTTTGTTGTAAATAGATTGTATTTAGTAGTTTTGTTATTCGTCAAAGGCCTTGACAATATGTAACTGCATACAGGTTGTATGCCGTTATTGTCAATTCTCCCCGTTTTTCCCGTAATGGTCCGGGCTCCTTTGTAGAATAGACTTTCTGCCTTCCTGTACCAGGCAGTTCGTAAATGGCAAGCGCTTATCGTCACTAACGCCGTGTCATCTGACTGGATGGTAGAGTTTCGCAGCGACTCGACCGGATTGGTATCACCGCATTACCTTTTCTTGCCGCCATAACGTTAGCGCTTGCCGTTGACGTGTTCCGGTTTGGTGAGTAAGGTAGCCGGTAAACTTACTTTTGCGCGAGGCCTAACATCTTCAGGTTGGCAACGCACCATTACCACCTTTGGTGTCTCTAGGTGGCGTGAATTTCTTATCGTCAGGAAATTAGTTTGATTGTTTGCCTTCCAATAACAAAAAACCCAGAACCAAAGAAACCATAGAACTGCAAATTCAGATAATCAACTCAGGTCTTATCGATGACCGGCATTATATACCTACCTACATGCTCGCTATCTTATTGACAAACGAGGTTTTAAGTAAAAACGGTCAAACTATAACAAAATAAATTTCAAAGATTAAAAGCTTTTTAAACTGAATAAAATATTAAGGATAAGTTACAAAGTAGCACTTTAAAACCACATTAACAAAAATGTTAATCATGTGAATGGTATCTATAATGCCACTATATCTCAACATTTGAACACACAGAAGCCATGTCTCACCAAATGTATTATTCACCAACATTTTGCACTGGATCCAAATTTAAAATTCCATAAAGAATAAGATTTGTCGGCCATCTTTACACAGATATCGAGCTGGCGAATTAAAAAACCCCTTTTCTTCCGTCAGCACTGATTTTAATAATATCTTCGTTTTCTTTATTCGTTCTTTTGAAATCTCTTTAAAGCTGAAGTAATTTTATTGCTAGTCAGATCAGGAATTCCAATCTTACATCCTGAGTTCTGTCTTTGATGTAACATTTGATAACGGGTCGGGAAAATTGCACCTTCATGTTTTCTAATTTGGTTGATATTCCATTAGTTTATCTCCAGCGTTCGGCTTTTTATCTCGTGGTGGATATTTGTAAGTGAATTTGCGCCACAGCGGATCCATTGTGGTTGGTTCGTTAATACCAGATTCTATGAAATTCAATTGAAGCTCAGATGTTATAAGCCAGACACCCAGCATTGTCTTATATCGTTTTGAAGTGATACGGATTGTGCACGCTAAATACTGCTGAGCTTAATCTGCAATAGATTATTGTATTTTATGCTTTCAGTCAAATTAGAACGTTTAAACCGGACAGCTCGCTGTGTCTGCTTCTTGGATTTTACGGTCAATATGAAATATGTTTAGTAATGATGTTTCAATAAAATATAATATGAAAAAAAGTCAAAGCGTGAAATCACTATTTACAGTTATCGCAGTATGTTTGTATGTTTGTTTGTTTGTTTGAAAACTCTTCGCATTAAAACCGATGATACAAATTTGTATAACATTGGAAAATAGGAAGCTTACACACACATCACATATGAATACAGCCTTACTTTTAAACCCGAATAAAAAAAGTAAGTATCTTCACGCCCATATCCCGAAGCAGTAGGCAGAGGCACAACCAGAGCAACCACGACTATCAGAAGATATTAAGTCCCACAATGTGATAGGTGGCAAGCCTATCGCCAACCGGGCGCATATCCAATCCCGGGCAAACTTATTTTTAGTAGTAAATTGGAATTACGAACATTTTCTATATTTTTTTTGTTCTCTAACCCGGGGATCGAACCCGGGACCTCAAGAAGTTGTCTGACGGCGGACCGCTAGACCACAGAGGTCATGAAGATATAATAGGTGTGTCAGGAATCAGGATATACTTACCAAATATGTTTTTTTTTGGATTTTAAGTCTACGGTTAATTAATTAATTTAAGTTAATTTAAGTTTATTTAAAACTGTATTATCTTACTTCTAGAGACAAAATTATGTATTTGTCTGCTATAGTCGTATTCCAGTTTAGGAACCTCGGTAAATTTATTCAGGCAAGGGGACTACGCCGTTCAAATCTGTTTCTCTATGGAAACCAGTATCTTCTGGTGTGCCTGGAAACGCTCTCTCATTAGAGTTAAGCAAGCCGCTAATACTTTTATATCTTGCAGCAAAAGTTTGGTTTAAAATTAATAGGTACAAACAATATTATTTATATATTCAAAGTACCACCATAAAGTACACATTTCTTGTAGTTCTTGTGTTGTTTAAACGTAATGTGGACAATAAAGTTTATCTATTAATATATTATAGAGGTTCTGATATGAAATATAAATGAACTTGATGTATCTGTAAGCTAATATATATAATAATACATATAATATAATATCTGTAAGCTACGTTAATATTTTCTTTCAGCAATGTATTGGTAGAAGACAACCCCAACGGAACTTGGCTGGCCGAACAAACACAATACATGTTTTCCCATGAATCTGTATAATATGTGCCTCGAACATGTACGGTAAGCTGACGTATTCACAATAGACATTGAAAACTTTACGAGCTGGAGTTTGTAGACAATAATGCATATTATCAATTTGCAAAGCTTTAAAGCTTCCTGTAGACCGTGGATTTGCCTCAGTTTAAATGACTGCAAGCAAGGAAAAAATCTATTGTCAGGATTGTGAGTAGGTATTTATGTTACTTTATATTACACTCCATGTACGGAAATGTTTTCATACAATTTTAAAAATACTGCAATTTTAAGATTTTTACTTTGTAGATATCTCAGGAAAGATAACTTAAATGTTACCAGGATTCTACTGAACCAATTTTTGTGGATTCTTGTCCATGTCAAACTAATAGATTTCATGACCATAAAAAATCATCATCTAGGTACTGACAGCCGTTGAAAATAATATTGGTGTTCTAATCAAATTTTACGCCTCTGAATAAATAGAATTTTCGGCTTCAAAAGCGAAATACGACTAAGGCAAGCACTGGTAAGGTACCGTACTGTACCGTTTCGGGTTGGTCGTTCTCTGCAACTCACGTCTGATACTCTCGAGTATAACAATCAAGCAATTTCAAGAAAGTCCATCGGCCGTGGTGATACATAAAATTCAGCAATCCTAAAAAGTTGCTAAATTATTTGACTAGAGGCGATGCGATCATTGCCGACCAGTCTAATATTATGATGAACGATGATTCCGATGATAAAATTTTGAACCAAAGTTTTTGGTAAATAATTAGAAGTGAAACCAAATTTTTTTTGGTAATTATTCTTCAATAATTTAAGTTATGTAAAACTGTAGTAAAAAAGCATATTTTTTTTTTAATAATTCAATACCTTAATCATCTACGTATACATAAATTAAGCATCCTCATCAGGTCCAGAATTGGTGGAAATAGGATCACTTCGGAAGTTTCAATTAAAAAAATCGATTCAGAAATGACGGAGAAATCAATTAACATACCTAGATACACAAAAGCCGAAGGTATAACCTACTCTGTCTTTAAAAGTCGGCTAAAACAGAAAATGTTTTGTCGAAGCACTTGTTTAAATCATTTCCTATTTTAATTTCCATCAACAAAGAGAAAATAAAAATGATACAGCAAAATTACATGATGTCAAAGACAAATAATTCATTATATTCGCATTCGCTACATCAAAAGGAAATTATCAATACAGACTGATCTTCTTTCATAATAACGTTCATAATGGGTCTCTTGAAAAAACATCCCAAATTAATTTTCCCGATTCATTCCTTCACAAAAGAGGCTCGCTTTGATAGAGTTTCATACAATAATTTATGCAAGTGGTCAGCGGACCTTCGATACGTAATCCCTAAGTAATTTCTTTTATTTGTTCACTTACAGCAGGGACTTTGAAGAAGCCATTCAATTTATTAAGATTTGGAGAATTTGTGACTTTAATTTCCTTTTTACTCAGATGTTTTTAAAGATGTATAATGCAAATAGAATTTACGAATCAACGGTAACGTTTTATACAATAAAGAAATATTTATTTGCTTAGTAAAGATGCCTGCCTTATATCAACCATGTCAAATTTTTTTTTCTTTGCAATGAATAATTTCGAAAGATTTATATATTTTAGTTATATTTTACGGTATAAAAACGTGTTATTAACAAAAACGTGCGGTATGTTAGCTCCAAATTAAAACAAAGAAGCCGCTTAATTAGTTTAACCTAAATGCATATTAAAATACAAAGTTAGCATAAAAAACTGTATCTCATTTTCTGAGGTTTATTAACAAATGTTTATCGACATTTGAGATTTTGCAATCTATTCTTTCTGCCTACCCCGCAAGGGACTTGACAAGAAGATATCTTCACGTCAAAAGTCATTGACTAAATACATACATGCATATGCATGTATGTGTTTAGTCAACGACTTTCTAGTATACTTACCTAAATATGGCCATCTAATCCATAATAGTTATTAAAATTTTAAAGGTTTTATATTATATTTTTAAACATCAAGATAATTTATATAAATCCTACGATTGTGAAAATATAAAGTAAAGAATAGTTTCAGATTCTAAGGTAGATATGTAAACCAGTGTTATGAACTTTTTGTGGTAACATAAATATTTGTGTAAAAAAGAATCGCTTCAAACGTTTAAAGCCAGCGAAACAAAAATTTATATCAATTTGGAATTGAAAAGCAGCTTCAAAGTCAATGGGAACTTTTCTTTTGACAAATCCATAAATTCAATAAATAACAGGAATACTCATTCAGTTGGCGTAAAACAAATAAACATGGTTGCCTAATTTGCAAAAGCTACTTATCGGCACAATCAAATATGTTTTCAGCACGCCTTTGATTCGCGAAACGATTATGTACCGAACGTTAATAACGTCACCATTTTATGATGGTCTCCCGCCTGTTCTGTGAGGGTGGGTTCACATAAGTATTGGAATTTGTATATTTGTATATTTCAAAGTATTCAATGAAGGTCGCAATACGGACCGTGAAGTTCTGAAAGTTTGGCAGTAATTTCTACATTCTAAACTATTTAAATTTGAATGCTTTTGACAGTAAAAGAGCACGTTTTTCATACTTTGTGACCAAAGACAGTCTGATAGAAAATGGAGAATGGATCGAAACAAAACGCACAAGAAAAGATAGAGGTGCAAATAAAAGTATTTGGCGACATAAATGATCGGCGACGCAACTTTTAGGTGCTTACAGTTGTAGTTGTTTGTGAACGACACTTGTCACAAGAAATACTTGCATATCCATGTCATCTTTTCCATGAACAAAATTACGGAGTGATTTAAGCCAACCACCAATATACACCAATAATAATATATATAATGAGTGTGGTATGATCTAGTAATAAGAAAATTTGTTTAAAATTTTACAGATCACATACAGTTTGTTTGTAGAGTGACTGGAATGATAAGATCACCAATAATGCTAGTGGGGACTAAACCGCACGCAAGGGTTGAGTAGGCATCAAACAAACCACCCCGAGTGAACACGCCTCGTAGACTAATGGGAGGCAACTTCGCAGGTCTAAGTTGGTGGCGTCTTTAGAATCAAAACAAGCAGAGAAATGTAAACAGACAATCAGAGACGATTTTAAAGATGAAATTGGAATTTACAAATAAGACAGAGGGGAGCTGGGTAATTTGACAAACGCTTTGAATTGAAATGACTTCGATGAAGCCGAACTGTCTTTGAGTTTTCTTACTGATAAATATTATGTTCTCCTGATTTTACTTGAAAAAGATAATTACTTGTAAGCTTTATGATTCAATTAACTTACACGTAGGCAACCTTACATAATACAATAAAAAACAATTAATAATAATATTATATTTGTAATCTATACTAATACTTACCACTAAGCGCAAAAATGCACGGATGGAGGACCACCTTTTATATAAGGAAAGAGAAAGAGAAACAAAAAACTAACATTTTTGATAGAAATGTTTAATTCTATTAAACATTTCTATAAGGTAAGGTATTTCTGTAAGGTAAGGTATATAAAAAGTTAGTGTAAAAATTAATTAATTCGTAAATAAACTTTTGAAATGTCATATTTTTATTGGTGGCTTTAGCAAAATTGAGGATTCTTTACCTTGAGCTATAATTCACTAACGCGTTTGATTACTTGCTTTTTTTAATTGTAGTAGCTGTGTGCTTTATAGATTGTCCCGTAATTTCTTAAAGTCAACAGTTTTACATTACAAAAATCTCTAACATTATTCAGTTTTGTATTCCAAAATTATTACTTTTGGAATACAAATAATATTTAATCCAAAAAATTTAACATTCGAATTCACATTTAAATCACAAATAAACACAAAAATTAAGAAATACAAATTCAAAATCTGTTTCAACAGGAAAACGAAAGTATCCGCTTTAAGCGTGCTCCGGCCGCTTTGGAAGTCGCAAATGTAATCTGTTTTGTTAATTTTGAAATTCGTTTGTCGGCGTTTCCATTTACAGACAAACAAGTCTTGTTTGTTTGTATCAAGGTATGGAAGGTTTTAAAATTTCTTTTACATAGATCTTTGTGTAATTTCGTAGTAAAATTAGCAATAGGTATACTGTCTTAGTAATTTATTCAATATTATTAATAAATTCGATCTCTGTTGTCAGAAGTTGCTAATAAGAACACTACTAACATTAAGTTAATCAACTAGGTACACATGCAAATAATTAAAGAATTCATTTCAAATTTCAGAACATTATACTTTTAAACGAACTAGGTAGTTCGTGTACGTATGTTAATTCACACGTTAACTAGCTGTTTACCTCCGACTTCGTCAGCGTGCTTCGTACTTCGTACGACATTAGTTTCTGCGCATAAGCCAATTCAGCCACTTTTAGTTAACTACTAGTATTTCTTATTTCACATTATAATCTTTTGGGGGTAGATTTTTGAGAAAAAAACATCTTCTTGTCCACATTCCCGATAAAGTAAGTAGAGGTAGCTGTACCTACCTCCGCCTAGCGCTTCTTGGACACAGGAGTGACCATTTTTCGAGTTTTCAGAATATGTTTTACATTACTATTATTTTTACTATTACTACTATACTTGTAATAAAACAGGGTTAAAACTAAATCTTTGTATGAAATATTTTTTAAAACAATAATTGCTCCGTACTGTACATATACGAGACTCAAATACAAAAGCAAAGTTTGGTATTTTTTGTAAGTTTTAAGAATCCTTGTTTATCGGTTCATTTTTTATTAAAAAAACTTGTTTAACGGGGTCATACTAAATGTGTAGCCTGGGTCACCATTTAGAACTTTCCAAACACATATATACGTCATAAGCATCAACATTGCGAAACAGTATTGAGTTAGTTATAATCGTATATGGTAACACAATTGCAATATACCGAGTTGTATAGTCTGAAGTGAAGTAAGCCATTGAAGCGTGAAACTAATTTATCTTACACACAGATAGCTCAGCTTGCCAACATCGGGATCTGAAGCATTATGATTCGACAGAATTAAGCTATTATGTATCAAGGGATGGCTTATTTGAATAAGCGCAAATTGTCAAAGAGATTTTATCTGGTTAAACAAAGACGTTCCTTCTGTTGGCTTTTGCCCCTGTAGGGGATGTTTAATGGGATCGGCTAATACGCTTGATGATGCCTCCGATTTTGTTAACTCCCTTATTAATAAACACGTTGGCTGTTTTGTTTCATTCGTTACCATGTTTTCTGTGTAAGTGTGAAAGGGACAAACAGCAATGATATACATTGTAGGATTATTTTTAAGCTACTTAATGTTACTTTGTGGGGTCTTATGATTTTATTCATAATTTATTTGTATTTTTATTTGACAAGATATCGCGTACAATTTGCAATAAATATTTTAAATGTAACTAAAGTAAAGAATAAGTCTGAATTCCTTTAACTAGTTTAGACAAAAAAAATCTGATTAAACGTGTCTGTTTCAACTTCTTTGTCTACTCACGCAGTGTGTAAAAAATACGCGTCACGTAGACAATTAAGATGTAAATGGTTTGTTGCCAAATAGATACAGGTTCCTTGCCTACCTCAACTCTCTTGCTTATATTATTTCAGTGTAGTGGCAAACAGACAATGAAATTTAAATAAAAAAGAGTGTCACAAATACGGCCCTCTCATTTTATACGTAGGATTTCAATAAAATAAAAAAAAATTAAGCTATAAATCAATACAACACCAAAGTACAGCTCGTATCATAACAAAATACTACTCTGGACATTGTTTTAATTTTTTTTTTCTTTCAATAGAAAAATAAAACAAGGACTATTTAATAGATTTTTTTTTGGAATATTTGTAATGTTACACGCCTTACAGAACTAGTCGTTGTTGTAATTTGCAAAAAAGATTTTTTTACATAAAAACTATCCAATTTCAATCGCTGTAGAAGATTTACACTGTATCGAATGTCTAAAATCGGTATACTATAAACGCTCAAATTATATCGATAGTCATCATTAAGTATATATATTAAGTATTTTTCGCGAAATTTATTGTAACACATTAAAGCTAATGAAAGGTATCATTTTTCATTTGTGATCTAATAGACGATTAAATAAAATGTTAAAAGCGATGTTTAAACATTTACATTTTTTTTATGAAAGTAATTATTCTTGTCATAATTTACAGCTGGTGCTGGCAATAATCGAATACACTCATTCAAATAGATTTTGGGAAATTAAATTACTTCATCGTGTCTAAAATCACTTTCGCAAAATTTTTCGATCACAGAAAGTGGTAGAAAAGTACTCTTGAGGATTTGCATTCCGCTTAAAAGAATTTATAGCTTTTCAAACTTATCTATCTCTCTCGCTTGAACGCTAGAAAATGTAAAGATAGGTAGAAGGCTAAAGAGTGTCATAAGCTACTTTTTATTCCAATATCTACATAAAAAGTACTTATGTCACTCATTAGCCTTCTGATAATCTCCACACTCAAAAACTTTACCACAATGTCATTCTATTGGGACATAAAAAAGAACAAATAATCAAATACACGCATTAAAAAACAAAAGTATAGGCAGATGGACTTTTTGGATGATTTGGGATAGTGAAAACTCATAAGGCTCTCTGATGTAGGTGACAACGGTCGCCTTTAGACACCTTTGATGTTAGTAGCATATTGTCAGCCATGATTTTTTTGGCTATTTTACTATCTACCACAGAACACATGTCAAGTTTTGACATTATGCCATGTAAGGCCCAGGCAGACATGACCAATCTGTAAGAATTCCGTTTTTTAGCCTTTGGCTACGGAACTCTTATAAAAATGAGGACAATGCCAGCATTAAGAACGTTAGCATCAAGCTACCATTGTCACAAAAGTGAAGAGCATTGTCACAAAAAGAGAAATTGATAGTATAATGGCAAGGCAGTCGTGTCCTATATACACCATAGATGTTGTAGGTGCGTCGCCATCTTGTGGTAGGGGTGTTAGGCCAATTGTCAAAATCTACCAACTACCCTACCCTCCGAACCGGGACATCACATTGTCATTATGGAGGCAGGATTACAAGAACTAGGACGACGCTCTTTCAAACCATTGGTCTTTCTGGTCATAGACTTTTGAACTATGCTTGCCTCTTAAGAGCTTCATGTCACGAAGGCAGATAGTCTCTTCTGCTCAGGAGACTCAGACCATCACTGGGAAAATAATTATGTTGTTATAACAACAGTTAAGTAGCGAAAATATAAACTAAAAAAAATATTTTGTTGCCTAAAAATGTAAGTGAGAAATTCAAAGATGAAAGATTATATAACACTTATATAAATTTAAACTACCAAGCGATGGCAAACCTCATACAATATTTGTAATATTGTTAATTATAATAACATCGCAAAAACAAAACATACGATTACTTACATAATTCGATTTCTTTGACACATAGCAATCGATCGCGTTCAGATCGCTGATTGATAGTTCTTACAATACAGCCGGACGAAATCGTTAGGATCAGTCAGATCTTACAAATGTATCATTTACTTAACTAAGGAACAGTTTTACATTACTCAAGTGTTTTTTAAGCAATACGTTCTGCTTATCTTAACAATTTTATTTTACGGCCAAATATTTTAGCAAACGTAAGCAAAATAAGGAAATGTTGAAGAATTTAAATACAGAACTGCCTGGTGGCGGTCTCATTCAAACCTTATCTCCTCAAACTTTCTTCCAACACATTAACGCGGGAAAAAAAATCGCATATTGTACGTGTGCGACAGGGCACGCGTCCGCAAAATAAAAACGCGATAACCATAGACAAATCGTGTCAGAATGACGCAGCGTTACACTAATGACGGAAAAATCTCTCTTGCGTCATGACGGGGACAAGCTTGTTAAAAAAAGCGGGGGCATAAAAGCACCCTTTGTGGGCAATCGTGCGGTGTTGGTCGTTTGTTTGATTTTTCTCACGTGGGGAGTGTTGATGGGAAATTGATTGGGATTGATGATTGTTCTGACTTTAATTAAACTCACGTTTATTTTTTGGAAGCAACTGCGGTAAAGGTTGTGATACAACCACATAACGCACTTTTAGAATGACATCCCAGAGCTTGCTTGCGTTCCTGATTTTGCCTAAAAATCAATAATGAAGTTAGAATAACTAATTACTAACTTTGAGCAGTCTTACAAAATTCGCTATAGGTAACAAAATCGTGTCAAAATATCGAATATATTATTTTTATTCTTAATTTGTTTTGATATCTCTATATTGGTAAAACAAGACAAATTTCGTAACCGAATTTGATTCCAGGGATTTTTGACAAAAACAGGACTTTAACATTCTGAATATCAATTAGCGTCAACCATTTTATTTTAGTTGAAGATAATTGCGCTCCCAAAATATAACCTTGTTGATGAAATCTATCTTATGAAACTAACCTAGATTTTATGTTCACGTCAAATAATGAAAAGTTATACAATAGTTTATCCGTGATACGACAGCAACTGGTGGGCAGGTCAATAACATGTAATTTAGAGCGTCGTAGCCCTAGTGAATTTTAATCTTTTTCTTTAGAAGCAGCTGCTAATTATAGTAGACCAGAAATATAGAATAATAATGAAAAAAAAATGAGTAAAAAGAATAGTAATGGGCTTGTATTGGTTAGCTATTTCATAAAGATAGTTATATCGAAAAATAGTTAATCTATGTCCTCCTTGCCCAACCTAAACTAACCTAATAAAGAAACCTTCATGAAGTTGTTAAGCCTATTCCCCATAATATCAAATCCAAGTTGCTTATTTTTTTAATTTAAAGCTTAAATTACAAAGGTTGTAGTGATGCCCTTCCTACCAGTATTTCGGTTGTTCAACTATTTAATGGCAAATTAGTGGGTTTATAGACAAAAAAAAACTGCCACCATCACGGGGCCTCTAACTTATTTTAATTATTATCATATCCCGTTGTCCAAGAATTAAAAAAGTACCTAATTATTTATAACGAAAGTGATAAATTAATAGGCGCTGAAATAATATTTCACCTAAAAGTGCCTTTACAAAAGTCGATTCCATTATATCACTGTGGTTTGGAACGAAAAGCAAGGGTAAACATAGGCACTAAAAAGCACAAGTGGGCTCAAAATGGCACGCGTCGCGGACCACAACAAACGGAACCCGTACGGAACGACAATCGGAATAATTTTAATTAGAGAAAAATTGCACGAAATGCACATGGACTACCGTCAGGAAAAAAACCTCATCGCTTAGATTGAATATTTATTATTAGCCTTTGGGATTTAACTATATTACTGTGTACTTTAGATTAAATTAACGTAAGGGTGGAAGATTTCAAATCTATAATTGTACATAAAATTGAATTATATACTTTTTGTGTAGTACCTGCTACTATTATCATCGCATTTGAAATAATATTAGTTTAATATGTTACTTTAACACGCCACATCATGCTACAAAAGTGAGAAAAAAAAGTATCTTCACGCCCATATCCCCGAAGAGGTAGGCAGAGGCACAACCAGGGCACCCACGACTAGCCGAAGATACTAAGTCCCACAATGTGATACGTTGCAAGCCTATCGCCAACCGAGCACATGTCCTATCCCGAGCAAGATTTTTTTAATAGAAAATTGGAAAAACACAATTTTCTTTTTGTTGCCCGACCCGGGATTCGAACCTGGGACCTCATGCAGTCAAGTCCGACAACTGAACCGCTAGTACAAAAGTGAGAAATTTTAATAGATAACAAAAATTATTTCGTATTTATAAAACCGACGTGAATTTTTGAACTTCTTTTAACGGGGTTCCACTTATAAAAATTGGCACAAAATAACTTATTTTTTTGTTGATCCTACAAACTATACCAAACAATACTTGACGAACCCTTTCCGCAAACAATTAGCGCAGGAGTGCACTTTTAAAACAACGGCAATACAACGTCCCTAAGCTTAGAGTTGCTTCAAGCGGTCCAAACAGCTTCCGACTGGCTGGAAATCATCCTTTGCCTTTGCCTCCTGCCGCCCGACTCAACTGCCTGTTCCTTTGTTTTTTTTGCAATTGTGGAACACGGCGATCCATTTTTTAATTTTATTTTAATTTGCAGTTCTGACGCGCGTTTATAATCAACTTAACGCTACATGCAAAACGAAATACTTTTAGTTTTATAACACACCTTTTTTCTCTTTTTAAGCAATATTGTGATTTGAAGTATACCTAGTAAGGTACATCGGCAATCAACTAAATATTGTCTTGTCTAAGAAATTTGTGTGCATACAACCCCTTGTTAGAACAGCGTTGACAAATTGAATAGCAGTGCGACCTAACTTCACTTTGTTTTTTTTTACCTTTTTGAAAGTATCTCCCTTATAAAAAATACAGCTTAAATAAAATCTATGCGCACGATTATAACATTAATTTATCCGTATCCGCAATATTTCATTGTAATTTCTCAAATTATAAAATCGGTCCCACAATTATGCATTTAGTTCACAAATCATTGTCATCTTAAGAATCAAATAACAACTTTTATGACCGAATTTAATGTCACAAAAATACTTGTTAGGACCATAAACCGAAATATACAATGTCAGAACCGTAATCATGAATGTTTTATTAGTCGATTATGTGTTCAAAAATATTACTTGACACAATTCAAATATCTCAAGTTACAATGTCTCACCGAATTGTGCCTGGATTCCATAAAATTGTTTCATACATGTTAAGGAATGAATAAATGTCTTCTACATTTTACCCAGTGGAAGTCACCTAGAAATGCCAATTGAACATTTTTTTCACTTTATAACATAACTCAAAGAGTTACCGTCTAAGCACCGCTTAGTACTGAATGCAATCATAGCTGGGCCACGAACTTCGTGCGTGTTTTTAAAGTGAATATAGACCTAGAAGCATATAAATAATACAAAATCAAGTAAAACATATATAGTTACGCGAGTATTTTGAAAACAAAGTATTTCTTTTTAAGTAAACTACAAAAGAAACTTATTTCTATTTATTCATTAACAAGTAATTAAGTTTAGCAAAAGGTTGCTCAATTAGGCACGCAATTGGACTAAAAACATTTTTGTGTTTTTTTATTTTTGATTTTTATCTTTTTATGCATTTCTTGTTTTTGTTAAACGATAAAGAAAGAAAAATGCAAATCCGCTGAAGATAAGTCGGGGACATAAATGAATGCAACTTATAATAAGCAAATAGTTATTTTTTTACAACCATCTTTCTAGCTGTTTACTAGCATTTTACATAAAATACTAGATAAATTAGGATTCATTTCCATAATTATATTACACTGTTTAGACCAAAAATCTGTCTGTAGATTTTAAATCATTAATTAAATTTGATCAGTAGATCTTGATGATAATTACATTCTAATAATAATTAATAAAATACACGTAGCTGAGAATCGAACGCCAGCCCAAACAGTGATTTATTGGAGGATTATATTACTAAGTTCTAATATGATGGATGATGATGATGATAATGTATTAAATAATATACAGTGTGTTTTAACGTTCTCAAATGTGTCGTCTGTCGCGCCGCCAGGTACCGTGGCAAGAGATAGACACAGACTTTAAACCGGTTCCATAACAGCGTTACTTTCCAAAAATAACCCTAACATCGAAGATCTTATTTCAGTGATGTCCTGTCTTTTCTTTACATCTAAAATGACATTCCTTTTTGAATTAGTATAATGGTTTTTATCGTTCAAATGTCATCGTTGCCCACTAATTATGCTTGTGACTACAAACGCACAAACGTTCATGTTATTTGATCATGTCTATAATTCTGGATTTTATGAGTACCAACAATAGTTATGACAAAAGATTGGGTAAAATATCAACTTTGAAAAATGTAACTATTCAGTACGTTGATCCATTTTATTAAAGTTAATTGATTATTTTATTTTTAGGTAATCTTCAATCAAAATTGAGTTGAATAGAAAAATACAGAAAAAGACTCAAAAACAAAAACTTTTTATTTTGATATTATAAAGCCGCATATATAAAAAATCTCTTTCAATCCTCATTTCCCGTGGTCATCGCATCACGTCTGAACGTTTTGACCAATTATACAACGTCTTTTTTTGTTTTGTTGGTTATGTCAAGAAACGTTCTTATTAAAAACGGATTTTTTTATGTTATAGGAAGGCAAACAAGCAGACGGATTTCCTGATGGTAAGAAATTTATGCCGCCTAGAGACACCACCAAAGGTGGTAATGGTGCGTTGCCAACCCGAGGTCGGGATGTTAGGCCTCGAGTAAAAGTAAGTTTACCGGCTACCTTACCCTCCGAGCTGGAACACGTCATGACGTTATGGCTAGGTTACGCGGCGTAGGCGGTGATACCAATCCGGGCGAGTCGCTGAGAAACTCTACCACCTAGTCAGATGTCACGGTGTTAGTGATGGTAAGCCTATGTTCGCCTTTTATGAGCTGCCTGGTACAGGAAGGCAAATGATCTATTCTGCAAAGGAGCCCGGACCAACACCAACCGACCAACAGAAGTTCTTAATTGCAAAGAAAATGGGTTAAATTTTTCCCATACAAAAACTGCTAGTCATGTCAAGCGATACGAAATTCGCCGCGTCGTCGGATAGTATATTATAATAATAAAACAAATTGGTCCTTGTGATTTTCAATTCATCTGTATCATTTTGTGTGCCCCAGAACTTTTTACTGGATAAATTTATTTTAATGAAATTTTCCTTTTTTTAGGTTAATAGCTGGTGCTTATGTTCTATTTCAATTTGGGGTTTTGAGTATACTCAAAAACGCGTAAGTAGTCAATCATATACTTTGATGAAATTTTAATTCAGATGCAAGGGAAATTGAAGTCGTCTTTAGCTGTTTTACACCGTACAAATTAATATTTTATTACATAAGCCAGTTAAATAGGATTTGGATAAGCGTCCTAAAGCTTGCACACTGTAATTATCAGATGAAAGTAACCTGCCTCTTTGATAAATGAGGTAAAGGCTCGTCATTGTGTAGCAAATGAAAGAGCCTTTGTTTGTGATTGGAGACAAAACCCTCCTCGTTGTCTATGGCCGGCTCTCTTCTTTGTTAGTCTCAGTATTGTCGATGTTGGAATAATTAAATGTATTTAAATAGATGAAATTACGAAAATATTTGCAAAACTTCTTTTCGTAAATATCCAGCCCTTTTCTGTAATGATTAAATATTTTAAATAGCACTGACATTTTATTAACGTTTGTTTTTATCGTATTTTTAACTTAAAAGTAAATTACAATCTTTATCAAGTTTCGTTACTATGTTTATGAAATTCTGATATAAAACACGGAAAAACTGGAGCATCTGATTTATGGTTACTAAAAATTTTTCATTATGCATCTTAGCTGCAGTAAGTATATAAGACAATTTAAATCTAAAATTACATACATTTAGCTGGTTTCAATAACTTAAAACAATGTGTTGTATACGTAGTGACATTGACAGTTCAATTTATATGATTGCTTATTTTTGCGCTTGTATTATATGCAATACATGTAACATCAGAAAATTTATTTGGTTAAACATAAGTGAACTAAGCTTACTTAGATATTTTGTTTCAACTTCTATGATGAAGTTTCAATGAAATTTGTGATGACATACAAAAGTGAACATCAGCAGTAGGAATAATCGACAAATAAACAAAACTAAACTAAATGCAAGGGATGTCCGATTGAACATTGTGGGAGGCTCAAGGCAGTTTCAGGTCTGGAAGAGGATGTACGGATCAAGTGTTTTCGCTCCGCAACATTGTAGAGAAGCATCTGGCTGTTGGTCAGAAGGTT
>NJDC01065201.1:237681-348255 GCA_002245475.1 Calephelis virginiensis
TGGAAGGTACACCGCGGATGTAGAGAGGAGAGTGAGTGCAGGGCATAGTGTGAATGGAGCGTTGGGTAAGCTATTCCAAAGCGAGGTTTTGAGTCAAAAAGCTAGACTCGTTTTACATAATTCTGTGCTTATTCAAACGTTACTGTATGGAGATGTCAGAAAGAGCATGAAAGTAGGATAAATGCGGTCGAAATGAGAGCACTACGGAAAATCTGTGGTGTAACGCTCGCTGACCGCATTCGTAACAGTGAGATCCAATCCAAGAGTGGGATTGAAAGAAAGTGTTGGTGTTAAAATGCGAAAGGGCATGCTCCGCTGGTTCGGTCATGTGGAAAGAATGACAGATGAAATATTGAAAAAGCAGATATACAATGCGAATGTGGATGGATGTAGGTACCCGGGGAGACCAAGGCTGACATTTCACGATCAGATCAATCGGATATTATCCGAGGGTGGTGTCAAGAGTCTCCGAAACCGGCTTGTTTGTATGAAAAGGGTTATGAATGTGAAGGAAGCAAGACAGGTTTCTCAGGATCGTGAGGTCTGGCACTCGATACTCTCTGCCTACCACGTAAGGGACTTGGCGTGAAGATATGTATGTATGTATGTATAAACAAAACTATTAGAATTCAATTTAAACGATAACAAGAACAAAGATAATCCTTTAATATCAATCAGAAATAAATCTAAAGACGGTCGAGAGAAAAGAACATTGAAAATGGAATAGGCTGTTATTTGTAAAGATATGCGCGTACGCACCAACAAAAGGTCATTGTGCACCAATATGGGAAAATATCCCTTGTTTTGTCATCTCTATTGTTGCTGACAGACGGACGGACAACTGAAAAGACAGGCTTTGAATTCATATGGAAAGGGAGGCTTGTTTGAATATGAGTTTACTGATTATGTAAAGAAAACCATCTTTGTAAATGTTACAATGTTTTTGTTTTATGAATTACAATTCTAATAATATGCATTACTGTTTTAACGAAATAGTGTGTAGGTATATCATTATTATTGATATCTATGTTAAAATAAATTTTTATTCTTACCTTAGTAATTCGTTTGCTTATAAATCTAACGTTGACACGAAGGTTGCAATCATGGTTTTCTATTTTGTTTTTTATAACTAGCTGATTGATGTTGAGCAAATGCAAAACAAAAGTAAATTAAAATATAGGTTAACAAACATGGGAAGTACAAAGTTAAAGTAAGTCTATTTTTAGCCAAAAATACTTGATTCCATGATAAGTATAAGAGGCCAAAGGTTTGTTACGTTAGCAAAACATTTGTATCGGCTAGTTCCCTTGCCTTCCCTGGTGATACATTTTAGAACTATATAGACTCGTCATGCGAACCTTGTATGCTCAATGTGAAATGTTTTTAATAAGTAATTATTTTTAACCACCTGCCCATCACCTGCACCAAGATTGCCCAAATCATGCCTGTCATATTTTTATCCCACTTGTCTCATCGTTTTAGTACAAACAAGGAGCCCAAGACAACAACGAAGTTAGAGAAGTACTGTACTAGTAGTTATCTTTATTATTAAAGATTTATAAATAAATAAATGTCCCTGGACAAGTTACACAAATTGAATCTAACCCCAAAGTAAGCAAATTATATGCTTGTGTTATGAGTGCTAGTCAACAATACTAATACATAGAAATAAACACCCAGAAAAGATTTGAAATAGTTTATTAGTAGAACTATGTTTAACCAACTTTAAAGAAGAAAATGATCTCAATTCCATGGTACATTTTTTTTGTTATTTCTGTTACTATACCGCTTAACTAACATTTTATGGCATAAAACTGCGAACAAGCATATGGTTCTTCTGGTTCTAAGAGACAACCATGATCTACAGACAACATGGATCTTACAGGTCCTGACGGTCACAAACAGTACCGGTTACTGTCTTAAGGCCAGGATGGAAAACTTGTTGCGTAAGTCTACCGGCTTCTCTTTTCTCCAAACAGGAACATGACAGTGTCGTTGTGTGCGCAAAAATAGGCAAAGCGGTGAATGCCTACCCGGGGAAGCTGCTGCACTCTACCACCAGCGGTTATTAGTACACTATTGGTGTTGTTGGTAATGACTAATGTAACCCATGTTCGCCTCTTACCCGCTGCGTGGCAAAGAGCCAGATGGTATATTCTACACAGAGGACCCGGACCAACACGGGGAAAGACGGGATTTTAATAAATGTTTTTTTGGTGAGGTAGGTCATGTTTTAGATGTAGTCAGTTAAAGTTAATAATGCGATTTTTTTTTTTACAAGTTTAAAATTAAAGTCGGTTTCTTGCAGTTCACTGCTCTGAAAGAAAACAAGAAAATATGAAACAGTTTACATCCCAACCACTGGTTGATAACGCACCATCGATATCGTTGGTGTACGTGGCGTGTACTCATCTTCCAATTATATTCGGCTTGGTTACTTATTCATTAATTACGAAAAGAAAACGATCTAAATGCTACTAAGTAATTCGTTAGTATGTCTTTACCATCGACATTACCTTAGCCTACAAGAAGTCCGATACATAAATCAAAATAATAAAAGAATCACATTACGCGTATCGTTTGGGTATAGTTTATTATCTATAAGTTATTAATGTCCACTTTGTTACATTGGAGTGGATTGGCCTGACCGAGGTGGACCGTGAGACCGAGCGTGGTGTGAACGAGCCATTACCATCATTTATTGTTTAGTAGTTTCCATTTGAATATTTTATCGACACTTGAAATCCTTTTGTGATACAATTATCTACTTTAAAATAATTATCACAGAGATTGTTGTTGAATGTTGCAAATTGGGTTTTATTTTCGGTTCTGTAGTTTTTGATAGCCATTCGCTGTAGTTGGTCTATGTTTATTGTATGATAAATTTCTAATTATGTTTTAGGATCCAATTTCAGTGAGTTTGTCATCAGTGCTACAAATTTAATGTTTAGTTATTTATTGGCAAGTATTTACATTGCAATTAGACTAATTTAGTATAACTTTTTTAAATATATTTTTAATCCCAAGGTTCTATTTAGTAAAAAAATAAGTATACATATTGAAATATTGTGAAACTATGAAAACTATATTTTCTTAAGAAAAAAATTGCGAAACTGCAGAAATCAAATAGGCACGGAATCCTTCTTTGCGATGAGTGGAACAGTAATGAAAGTAGCTTTAAATAACTAGATCGAATAGGCTTTAAGTGCATTTACCATTTTACACACAGTAGGGTATAGAAAGATAATCGAAATTACTCTATAGTCTTCATTTCATTAAAATAATACAAATTGCTTAAAGGGTGCGAAAGAACACATGTATACTCTATTTTTATCTATATCACGGTTGTTTCAAACATAGTGATCACATGAAATATCCGTCTCTCGGCTCCATTACAGTAAATATTTTTTACAACTTCCTCGTAGGTATTTAAGCGTAGTTTATATACACGGCATATAAAGAATTTATCATATTCATCATAATTATAGCACTAAGAGGTTCACATAATATCGCTTGTGTAATATAAAGGGAAGTATATAAAAATACGGCATTTAATACTGAACGTTGTTAAGTGTACTTAGCTACGGCTTTAATTGTAGAGCTCATAATGTTCTTTATTTAGTGTTGTAAACAATGGTTTTTATGTGGTTGTATTAAGGATTATAATAGCCTGTTTAAATCCTAAATGAAACTGTAATTAAAAACAACTATTAAAAGAAATGTTCAAAGCGATCTCAGGTTTCTCGGTAAGTTTGTGGGAATAAGTATTAATTATAAGACAAGACTCTTAAAAAGCCGTTGATTAGAGCAGTTTGTCCCAATTTTATCTGATCCTGTGGAAAGTTTTTATGACTTCTGGTCAGTCACCTGGACGTCACAAGATCGTTACAATCGTTTACGGTTTTTTTAATGATCTAAGACGTTAATTGTGATGTTATCTATGCGGTGTGTTAATTTGTCTACAGTATTTTATTGTTTTAATCTAAGTTGTGGCAGCGTATCGTGGAATTGGACGTATTATGATACTGAATAACAGCGTTGAATAACTTATATGTGATTGACGGTATCTGTGTAAGAGGAAAATTAAAAAGTTGATCACCATATAAATTATTAGATTGCCTATATTAAAAAAAATGAGTTATCTATACAGAGAACCATTTAAATCCTCACTTTTTAAGATAACGAAAAGCGAAAAAGCAGATAGATATATTGAAGATAACAAATAGGTGTCCTTATGGACAGTTACATAACTAACACTGGAATATATAATAAATATTACTATTTTCACTCTTTAAACATACCTAAATTGCAAGACACGAAGGTTGACTTATTAAAATATCTCCAAATTAAAAAAAAATAGTCTTGATTTCTTTATGCCTATATTAAATTATTTTTATTTGTTACCCTACTCTTAGCATAGCTTTTACCCTACACTCCAAACTATAATCTAAAAACGACATGGTTACTCTGACATTATCAGGAAAAAATTGGTTGCCACACCAATCATTAACAACACCGGCATTTATTCTATATTCACACTTATTTTTTCAATTAATGCAAAAACATGGATCCACTTCTTGAAAAACAAATTTAATAAACAAGCATGAAACTCGATAAGCGTCATACCTTTTTCAATAAAAACATTTCTCCGACTTCGAAAAGTAGGAGATATTTAATTCTCAATTCAGTTTTTTTTCTAATTTTTTTATGATACACGTTTGCTAACCGATTATGACGGTTTTTTTTTAAAAAGATAGGTCATGATTTCGAGGCACTCCCATGTTAATTTTATCATGATCCGACTAGTACTGGGATCACTAGTACTGGGATGTTGATAAAATGTACCTACATTACAAACCTATGTGGGACCATCTCGGAAACAATAGCTGTCTTTTAACAATTGATATCGCATTGCGACGTGGTACCTAATAGAATGGTTGAACTCTATTTTTTTTGCAGTTTATAATATGAATACATATACATATATAAAAAAATATTACAAAAAAATTAATATGTTATGTTTAAATGTTGTTAAAAATTATTATATTTTGAATTTTAGGTTCCTTGTCCTACTATGATTTTATATAACACTAGCCTACCCTGCAAACTTCGTATCGCTTGACATTAACAGCGAGGTACCTACTACATAATATTTGATGCTCCGATACCAGTCTGCCGGAACGAAGGCAAGCCATTCCAAAATCAAAGACTGCTTACAAATAAAAAAAAAAGAATTAAAAAATAATTTTCCAGTGGACCAAATTGTAAATCTAAATCATTCTCGAATCTCCTTGAACACGTACAAAATATTTCATAAAAATAGCTGTAGATCTTTTAGGAGGACTTTAGTGGCATATAAAAAATATGTATAATATATAAAGTTATGAGATTTTCAAATATTTTTTTTATTTTGAAATGGTTTTATTGACATTTTTTTTCTTCTGGATACAGCCAGTAGAGTTGGTATCGTGATACAACATATATCTAAAGTACAAACCTTGTGATACTATTGCTACTAATATATTCAATATTTAAGCTGGAACTGTCTTCGAAAGAAAAAATGTATTACCTGAAACAAATAAAAATAATTTAATATAAAGAAATCAAGACTGTTTTTTTTTAATTGGAAACATTTTAATAAAACAACCTTCGTGTCTTGCATTTTAGGTATGTTGAAAGTGTAATAATGGTGATATTCAAAATAATCCATTGTCTTTATGTAGAACTGCCAAACAACATGATGTCGCCCCTAAGCAAAAAAATACACTGGTCACAATTTTATTTTAGCTGTAAGTCACCGCTGTCTCTTATCGTCATCATTGTATGATTGCTTGCTGTTTTTTCACTTATAAAAAGACATAGGAAGAAATTTTACAAAACATGTTCGAAAATATGAATTTTGAGCTAGACGTGTTATAGACTGCAGGCCCATGCCAAAAATAGATGGGACATATGAACCACCAGGTGACGTATATAGGACGATATAATAGCATAAATAATAAGATTCAGCACTATGCCGTCAACTGTAAGCTGTCCAACTGAGTGCAGGTGATAATTCAGAAGTGCAGGTAGAGTGAGTCCATTTTGGACGTTTATTTTGTACGGCATTGTTATCAGTGGACTATAAGCTGTATTGAAACAGTATGAAACTGATGCTGTACAGAATCAAGTGACCAAATTTACCCCGGAAATTGTTAGAATATCAAAAAAATACTGGATTTATGGCACACCATTTTTACGGCACTACGCGCTTTCTTATTATTTGTCATGGTTCTATCGATGATAACAATGCCGTATAAAAATAATCATTTCCATATATATTATAAATTTCACTACACTAAAATTTATTTGAGTCTTAAACATTTCACCAGTCCAGTACATAATTAGCTCTATGTAACAATAATTGACTTCATTAGACTTTGCCAGAGAGGCCGATAGGTACCTTACAGACAGTCAGCAAATTTTGGAAATTACATTAGTTCTTTGTTAGGAGTGTAGTAGGAGGTTGTTAGGTTTGTAGGACTTCTAGTCGATTTCCATCCGATTTTTTTAGTAAAGGGATCAATGAACTACTTGTGAGATGGAAAAAGTGGATAGATAACGGTAGTTCACATATGATTAAATAAATATGCTGTGTAAAAAATATTCAATATTTGGTTCCTCCCATTCAAATTTGTAACAATTTTTTCACGATCTATTTATTCCAAATTAAAATAACAGTTTATTAAAAATCGATCAAGCCGTTTCTGCACAACAACCGTGACACAAAATATTTAATAGTAAGATATTAAAACAGTTAAAACCACACTGAGGTCAATTTGTTGTCAAGGATTCAGCGTTTTTGCACCCTACCATTGATCAACTGCCAAGCTGAGATGGATTTCCAACAAGGACAGCAAGAGATCAGCATGTCTGTGTCTCTGTCTATTTATTAAATTTATTAAGGTGATACAATTTGGTATTGTTAATAATCGTGACTAACCTAGCCAGAAGGATATGACCTTCGCGTATTTCATTTAAAGATTTTCGTTAAGTTGTTAAAAAAGCGAAAATTTTATAGTTAAAGAATTTGAAGTTGCTAAAGAAATAGAAGTTCACCTTAGATATTAAAAAAAAACTAAGCACGAAAAAAGTTCTGAAATAAATAAAAGTTACTTAAATTGCAAAGAGATATTTGTTATCTTATATTTATTTACATGAAACCGCTATTTACATATAACCCATTTCATCAGAATAAAAATTGTTTAGTTTTAATTGTAGTGTATGTGTTTAATATAATACAACCTTGCAAAAAAATAAACATAGCAAAAGAAATTCATGAATGCTGAAGTCAATCTTAAGCGATACCCATTAAAAATAAACACCTACATGTTTACATGCATTAAATTTAAATATAGAAGCGTATTTAAGGTACAGTAGCAACGCAAAATTATCCACCATTAAAAAAGCTTACAGCACCTGCCTTCAGTTAAAATAAAAACGTTTCACATTGCATAATAAGAGTCTGTGGACAAACTTAAATAAATGCCCACTAATGAGCATAATATTATAATATTGTGCGGTTTGAAACGAGTCTTGTTAGGTCCATATGAAGGCTGGTAAGGAGCAACGCTATTAAATTCTAACGCTAGGGTGCAAGCGATGACCGCCAGGCTGTAAGGGATAAGGGAAGGCGGTAGCGATTTTTAGTGCGACAATGACGTAATCTTGTTACAGGTTTCGTTTAGAAATGTTCAATCTGTATCGTAGTCTCTACTGAGCACTGATTTTAACGTAAATTTTTAGAATATTCTTTCTTGTTAAGTATTTTAAGAAACTCTTACGAAAGGCAGGTCAGTATACTTTTTAGGCAGTCTTTTATGAAGATAATAAAACGTGAGGTAAAAACATTCATTGACATTTTCTCTTTATATATAAATTCTCTTTATATGATAAAAAAATCTCTTTATTATAACCTTAATAAAGATAATAAATTTTTTGCAAAGTCGATTCGTCATTTATGTTATTGAGTCTTACTGTTTTCGCACAGCTACTTAATCTGAATTAGTAACTCCTAATAATTGTTGTCGTATTTCTGTTTAAAATGCTGAGTGGCTGTATTAATTAGTAACGGTTTTTTATGATATTGGAAGGTAAACAAACGCAAATTTACGTCGCCTAGAGACACCAAAGGTGATAATAGTGCGACGCCAACCCTAGACCGGGGTATTAGGTTTCGAACAAAAGTTAAGTTTACCGGCTACCTTACCCTCCGAACCAGATCACATCAAAGGCAAGTGCTGACGTTATGGAGGCAGGAATAGCTTTGACGGTTGTACCAATGCGCGCGAGTGTAGAAGTTACGTATGCAAGACCGTTAACATCTCAACCTTAGATTGATAAAGCACAGCTGACATCTTTACTACGATTATTAGTTTAAAAACCATATACTCAAAGTTAGAGAAGTGGGTATTCAATTTATTTTTACTATAACTCCGCTACCGCTTATGTTTTATAAAAGAACTAAAGGCTATATGCGTTTCACTTTGCAAAGGCCTCCACACGTGTTGCCCTGTAAATGCACAAAGACGAATAATACTCATAAGGCGACTCGCAATTAAAAAATTTAAGGCACTTTGTCGTTGCTCCGGTCTTTTGGCACAACTTGTTTCTAGTGTAAGAACATAACTCGATATTTTTTTAAAAAAACTTTTTACCCACTAAAGTGTTCTAATACATTATTACGATGCTAAACAATATTTTCTACTAATTACACAATTTTGAGTATGATATTATGAATATGTACCTACATAAGTTGTGTGTTGGTAATGTTAGATATCTGATCATAATCCCTGGCATTCGTACCAGGTTTCCATACTTATACTGTAAGATGGTTTTATCGCATTGATATTGAAACTTACATAAATCAACAAACAATCGTACACAGCTATACAATAATACGTGTATAACGAAGATTATATTTGGCTAAAATACTATAAATATCTATAATAATATATTAATGTCATTTGCAAATCTGTGCAAATTGGTAAAAGATGGAAGATCGCATAAATACACAAACACAGACACACACACACACGCACACGCACACACACGCACACACACACACACACANNNNCACACACACACACACACACACACACACACACACACACACACACACACACACACACACACACACACAAAACAATTCACGAATATCGAAGCCAAACACACCAGTTTAGCTATTCGAGTTTAAAAATCACTTTCGTAGCTTAAACATTCTTTCAAATAGTACAGCCTCAGACAAACAGGCTAAGATAAACATAGAGTAATAAACAACAACAGAAGTGTCAGTTCGCGGAATCATATTCGAGAATAAAGCGATTGCGTTTCGCAATTGAAAGGAATACTCAGAAATACGTTACACGTTACGATTTCATATCAAGACGGATACGTAGCTCTCTTTATTATTCCAATAACAATCCGTAATGAGTGCTCTGGTCAAACGTAAATAGCGACTTCATACATTTGAATGATGGCAATGTAAACTCTGTTCTATGAGCTACTCTTCACTTGATAGGGCTGCCAATGTTATTATAATCTATATATTCATAATAAAATTGAAGAACAGTGAATTATATACATTGAAGATATTAAAAAAAATAGGGGCAGGCGATTAAAAAGGGGCAGCTTAATACATTTTTCTCATTTTCAGATTTTTGTCTGTCTGCATGCCGACCGCGATTCATGTCGAATCTACTTAAGAAGTCGTAACAAAATTTAGCTGATGGGTACGCTATGTTCCGAGGAAAGTTATAGGATTCTTTGTATCCAGCTTAATAAAGAGTTTCCCGAGGGAGAGCTTTAAAAAAATTGGGCTACAATTTATTAACGTGCAGCCGGTACTCCGATTTCATTTATTCGTTTTTTGTTATGTAGTATGCGCACAGTTGTCTCTTACCATCAGGAAAGCCATGTGCTTGTTCGCTGTGTTATGACATAAAAATATGATTGTAATAAAATTTACTGTGTATGATGTTATGCAATTCGGGTAATTAATATTAATTGTTTATGGTCGGCCACATTCCCATAGTCGTCTATTATATTGTGATTTAGATATAGACAGCGTTCAGGTCCGGAGAGATCCTTTGTATGGTCTATCTAAAATAAATGTTTTAGAAAAGTCGTTTTCTTTAATGATATTATGTAACCAAATATTTGTCAATTTTCATTACGACTACCTACTATCGAAAAAAAGACTTCACACATTTCTATTTATGTCGGTCAAAAATATGGCCAAGAGTAATAAGGCAGCATCAAAAAAAATATATAAAAAGCTATATTTAATTCAAAATATAATAAAATAATTCAATACAAAATTAATCTTTGTTCCAATAATGTGACATTAAATCATTAACTTAAAACAAATCGTATGCAAATCAAATATGAATTAATGACAAACAAAATGTATGAAAGAATTAAAATGAGAATATTTATTTTAAAAGAATATGAGAATTTGAATTTCAAATCAGAATATATCTCATTTTACTTATTTATAACTTAGAATCGAGTTTGGGAATACAAATCCCAAGTATATTAAGTGTAACCTTAGAGTTACGCTACTTTCTCTCTTCATTTTGACACAAACGGACGTCCTAACGCGCTACACGTGGATGACGTGGCAGCATGTCATTGGTTGAGAATCTAATTTTAGACAGTGTCCAATAAAACATGTGTTCAACGAGTGTTTTTTTCGTAGTAAGTAGGACTGTTTTCATATACGTCTCAGATACCTAGAACTTAGACATGAATCTATCGTAGCGACAGCCGAAAGTGCAACTAATGCAGTGATAAACATAAATACTTACATCAGTCAAACTTTCTACGTCATCTATATTTAATAGCTTCTCGAAACGGCTTTGATCTTCCATCAGTTATTCGTAGAATGAACGATTAAATTAAATTTTAATAAGTATAAACTTGGTAGATTACTAATCATTTCAAAATGTTATTTTTGCCTTCCCTTCGAAATTGGGAAGATTATTCAATTAAAAAAAAAATACAATATTATTTTATGTACACCAAACGAATATAAAAAAGAACACTCAAGCAACAACCCTAGCATTTAGCGGACAAGATCAAAGAAGCACCTCACAAGGAACGTTTACATTGTAATATCTATTCTTGCGTGTTTATTTTGTCACCAAACTACTGACCTCTGTTGTCGACAACGGATATTGATATTGTTGCATCGTCTGTCCACACTTTAAGTAAGTCGTTACTAAGGTACGCAATGAAGAATGTGAATTGGTGTACATTTTTCGTGCTTCCTTTAGGTACATCAACGGCTTATGGAGTAAACATTTTATTTAACTCGTCAAAATGATATTCAAATAACACAGTGTATTAAATATACTATATTAGTTTTTATACCTATCTCAACTTATTTTGTGTATGCTATATTTTTCCAATGAAACAAATAGAAAAGAGATGGAACATTTTAGTCATATTAGATTGGTCCGGATATGTCAACTTGTGACGTTTTATATAAAAATATATTTAAAGACTTAAAGACATGTAATGTGTAGATTAAAAATCTATGGAAATGTCATGTACCTACCTAACAACTAATCTGACAACACTAAGTGTGTTATGTCTCGTTCTATTGTAATCGCTAAAATAAGATGGCGATAACTAAAAATTTGGATAGTGAGTACCAACAAAACCTACGAAACAAAAATACCACCTATGTGTAAGAAGGTACGTTCGCGTAAACGGTTTTAGTTTGGGTTCGTGTATTTTATGTTAAATTTTATTTGGAAGCAAAATAAACATAAACATCATCAGCCAGTCCCATTTTTCACGAAGTAAGCACTAACGTAACCACGATACAAATTTAGCACCAGTCAATTTAGTAAGCAAGTCATAAACCTCTGAATAATAAAACATCTTAACTATTAATTATTGCATTATTACATGTTAGGATTTACTAGGTAGTAAGTAGGTTGGTATTAATGTCTTAACATATTCCTGCTATCGTAGTGTTAGTTCTCGCCATTGCCGTATTCCACGCTGGAGTTTAGTTTTAGGTCTCAGAAATAAGATAGTTAATATAATAAAGATTGATATTATAAAACGTACCTATCAGATATAATTTTGAATTCCTACAAATATGCATATTTAAATTCAATTAGCTGTTGCCCGCGGCGTCTCCTGCGTGGTCCTACAGGAAATTTTTTTCGGGATTAAAACTATCCTATGCGTTAATCCAAGTTACCCTCTATGTGTGTACCAAATTTCATTAAAATAGGTTCGGCATTTTTTGTGTGAAGGAGTCACAAACAAATAAACATAAAAACTTTCGCATTTATAATATATAAAAAATACAACTTAACATCCCGCCCGGTCAACAAGTTGAAAACATAAAATAACAAAAAGTACTAAAAGAATCTATCAAATATGTTATAAATACTGTTATAATGTTATAAATACGTACAAGTGCGTTTGGTTTGATACGCATTAAACAAAAAAAACGTTCCCCAACAATAGGCCGGCTACACACGGGGACAATTAACCTTCTCGTGCAATTTACCGTTTTGATAAACGACGTTATCGTCCACAATTTACCACGGCGGTGTTCTGAAAGAAATGGTTTGCATTTTACCGGCGCGCCCGACACTTCATCAGATACTTAAAACATGTAATATTGAAAAAAATGCGTAGTTCCATCAAATTATTTATTGGTTTGTATAAAACATGCGTCGGTGATTAATTTACTTGCAATTTTTTCTTTGCTCTTTTATCACGTTTCTGGCGTTCCGAGGATACACGAAGCGGTGACATCAAAAGATAAATCAAAATGCGATTTAAATACGTCATTTTGGGTATTTCTCCCTACCATTCTTTTTCATTTTTTATAGGATTTCCACTATTGCATCTGTTCTAATAAACTGAGTCAGTTGTAATCTCAGAAAAGTCGCCCCACTATTCCTACTTAGGATTTAAATCATAATTTTTTGGTATTGCGAAAAAGATGTTATGCCATGGAATAATAAAATACATATTTTAAAATCAAACACACTAATTTTAAATATAGAAAAATAAAAACACTGTCGAGGTGACGGAAGATGTTTTTGTACCTACTATCATCTAGCTTCAACGTTATGACAATTCAAGATTTATTGAGAATTTAAACAGTCAATAAACAAATAAATATCTCAGAAGAAATTGGTGAGTGTTAGTCAACAATATTAATATACAGAAATACATGTCACGTGAATTTCCCCGTGTTGGTCCGGGTCCGTTGAGCAGAATAAAACTGTTAATATCTATGGCTTTTTAAGCCACGGTTATCTTTTACCATCAGGAGATCTTGTGTTCATTCGCTGACCTTTGATAAAAAAAAACGTTGAAATATATTTAATAAACATCGAAATTTAGAAATGTAAGTTCATCACAGGTTCCTGACAGCAGTAGGCCAAGTGCCCTGAACCCGAGCTTTTGAACGTTTAGTGACATTAGGTGTTCACACTAACCCTTGAACACACCGGGTAGTCATTTAGCTCCAAATAATTTGTTAGAGCCCATAAAACAACGCGCGCATATAAAAAGCGTGTCCGATTCTATCAAATAAACCCAGAAACATAATATGAGGTAAAGACATCGCATTTTAAGTAGAATGAAAAAGCATTAAATTGAAAAACATTTACGTATAGTATAAGAAAATACGATCTACAAAGACAACAAAAGGCAATTAGAGTATCCAGTTTCTAAAACAATTTTTATCTTTTAAACCATTGACAAAACTTTTCCGAATCCTTAAATAGTAAAACATCTACCATTATTGTTAACAGAACTTATACTTTTCATCGTCTTCATTTGGTGTAATTCCATGATTACATGGGTTTATTTTAAAAAATGTGTATTATTAACATCAATATTCAGTTCTTTCGTCTACGTTTTCCAATTCCGGGCTTTTGCTTGACAGCTCGTATGTGGTAGGTTAAACGGGTCAACATCATTTGTGATAGATTGCCACGCAGTGACTTTCCCGGGTAGGCATCCACCACCTTACCCAGTCTTTTCGCCGTAATGACATGTTATGGTCCGGTCCGGAGGGTGGAGTAGTAGAGTAGTCAACAATCCAGCCACAAGATATATTTATCCAGTGAGGCATCTATAGACCACAGTAGTCTTTTTACCATCTGGAGAGCTGTGTCATTGATCGATGTGTTTTCTCATTAAAAATCATTGGACAGAATTTTAATTAATATCTTGTTAGAGTTGAATCGCCAGCAGCAGTCACTCGGGCTTACTTCAACCTGTTGTCATGTCAGTGCACCCTTCAAACGAAAGACTAAGTGTAGGGCAGAATAGTCGGCAAAATGACTTAGGCGGGAGACTTAAAAGCTTCAAATTTTGTAATATCTCTAGGTGGGGGTATATTACTTACCAACTTACCACCAAAGCAGTCGGCTTGCTTGCATTGTATTAGCACTAAACAATGTCATAACTTCGCATAGGTATAATTTTAAAGTGAAAACTTTATTACCGGCATTGTGCACTTTTTGTGATAGATAAAAAAGTGTTAATCTAGCAGGAAACTTGAAAATTTGTTGATTCTATTTGATACAAAATTTTATTAACTAAAACAGAAATAACTGAAAGAGACTTCAAAAATCTCAGAAATAAAAAAAATAATTCTGAAAGTAATTCTTTCGATACGTGCATGAAGAATAAAACAGCTTTATTTATTGCATCTATGAGATATAAATAATGTGATGTAGTGAAACAAACGGAACATAACAATATCTAAGTCACAATAATAGAAGAGAGTCGTAAATCTGTCTCGAAAGAATAAAAATCTTTTCGGCTCTCTGTTTTGTCGGCAGCAAACGGTCGCGATGACAAACCGACAACTGATATGTTAAGGCGAAGAATTTTTGTTAACTTTCTGTTTCAATAACAACAATTTCTAAACAAAGTTTTTTTTATGGAGCGGAATGGCAGGTATCTATATATTATTACGTAATACCAAAAAGGGGCAACACTAATAAAATTTGGCACACTTATAGTTTATGTGTAGGAGAAGTGCAGAACGCTAATATTTTTAAATAATAATGCTTATAAAGTACACTAAATCAATAAATAAAACATTACCCACACTACCAAGCATTTGACACACACAAACAAATATAAATTGATGATAACGATAAAACGCACCATACAGTTTGGAAACAAAGTAGTTGGTATTGAGAAATGAAGATGGCGTTCTTATCAAAAAGATATTAAAATTTATTATGGTCCAATTTTGACCGATGGGCGACGGCGACGGTAGGATATCTAATAAAATTGTAAGTATTTTTTTAGCTTTCTTTGATACGCACTGCCCGTACTACTTTGCCCGTGTCTATAAGAGATATAAATAAGTTATTATATCTTTCGGAAGAATTCATTGCGATATCACCATAAAAATAGACTATGACGGTTTACCAGTTTTGACGTGAAAATCAAAAGTCAAACGAATATACAAACTCGCACCCTCATGTATATTATTAATCATAATATAAATATTATTTGTTTTTGTACTTCATGTAAGTCTTAGAAACAATAGCAGGTAGACAGCAGAACTGTCATTGAAGGAAATGAATTCATCAGCTACGGAACTTTAGACTATCACGCACCACGCACGCACGAGAGCATTCCAGTTGCACGCACGAAAAAAGCTTAAACTTAAACGAGGTTAGAAAACTGAAAATTGCTTATAATAGTAGACAAATACTTAAGATATAAAGCGAACGATATCGGTTCTCTAACCAATTAAAAAAATTACCATGATAATGATGACGATTGTACCAGATACTTATATGATATGAAAACACGCTGATATTTTCTCAAAATAGGTACGACACGTTCTTACATAAGGGGGGCGACCAATAATTCAACAGTTACAAAATATTCTGCTTTATTACAACCTAGACGGCGCCTCTTTCCACCTAAATTTTACCTCATGTAAATTTCACGCGTCTATGAATGAAAAATGTGACGCTTTTTTTTCAATATCGATGAATTATTGCCCTCTTAAATAGTGCGACAAAATAAAACGAAGTGTCTTCATAACGGTGGATTACTTATTGCCACCTCCGACATCTATTACGCTAATGTGTCCCCCCGACATTGGGAAACAGTGACCATGATGACAGATATATGACTATGCATGCCAAATAGTCACCCGTTGGTCTAAACGCAAGAGACTAGCGAGTTTTAGCTTTAAAAAAATGTGTGATTGCCATTTTTGACAAATACGTTGCGGTGGTGAAAGGTCTAAATCACTAGTAGGTAAGTCGTAGTAAATATGGATTACTGTTCGCTATCTCTGTTAAACTTTTTAGATAATTTTCCGACACTGGAAACAGTGATCGCATAACAGATATATGATTTAAATAAATAGAAAGATATAAAACAGCTTTTCGGTGGTTTAGACGTACATTAACGATACGTAAATTTAAAGGAATTATTTAAAAAAAAGTCATTCTAAATTACTCATTACCAAGTATGATATCTGGAATGTGTTTCCCTGAATTTACGGAAGAGTGACCCTGACGATTGATGACAGATAACATCATGCATATGATCTGATCATATTCAATATTCACTATATAATATTATTGTCTAAAATCTTAATTATACATTGAAAAACAAAGTTGCATAAAATATGGGAAATGTGTTCATTAGGAACTTATTAACCAACTAAAATAAACACGAAATTTAATGACTATAAAAAACTACAAGCATCTTTTCGCTAGACGGCGCCAAACCTTGAAATCTATTACGAAAATGTGTTTTTTTTATATTGGAAAACTTTAAATAAATAATAAATAAATAAATATCCTGGGACAAGTTTCAGTTGAATCTAACCCCAAAGTAAGAAAATTATGTGTTTGTGTTATGGATATTAGCCATTCTAATACATAGAAATACTCAAACGGATACCAGAATAAATTTAATAAACACCCAGACCCGGAAATGAATACATCTAAATGTTCATCATACAAATATCTACCCCCGTCGGGAATCGAACCCGAGCCTCGCGGTTGATCGGTGTAGGTAGGCGTGCACGCTAGCAACTCGGCCAACGAGGCGGCCATAATTAACCATGGCAACATAATACCTCTATCAATCTGTAGATCAACTAGACATAGATCTTAAATATCAGATGGCAGCGGATTTTCACTGTTTCTTCAACTCTAATATTAAAGAAAAAAATTGGGTTAGGTTACTTACTTTGATATTAAGTCACTATAATAGGTATGATATTAAGATTATTTTTAATGTATTGTTATTTTAAATTTTGTAATAAAACTAACGTTGCCCAGGATTGGTACGTGCCCGGTTGGCGATAGGCTTGCCATCTATGACATTGTGGGACGTAGTGTCTTCGGCTAGTCGTGGGTGCCCTGGTTGTGCCTTTGTCGTCCCCATCGGTGATATGGGCGTGAAGATACTTATTTTAATGTATTAAAATATACTTATCCTATGACTTAATACTACATCTATTAAAACGCCCGACAGTTTGTACGCGACATGATTAGATAATTTAAAAATGAAAGGTAGGTATGGACATGGGATGTCGATTTTCTAAAAGTTTATTAAGCTCTTCATAAAAATATCCAGGTCCAAAATTTCACAGTTACCACTAATATTTTTCTTAAATATGTACCATATTTACTAAGCTAAGAAAAAACATTCTCGCACGTCGCGTATGATTTGAACCAAAGAAACAGCGTCCGTTGTTCTCCTTTGTAATATAGTAACCAAATGACAAGTTTATTTTTCCGGGATGTTAGTACTTGAAAGAAGAATTGATTGTCTTCCGAAATATGTTCCGAAATAATATTAATATGAGTTGGAAGCTCTTATGTCCCATTAATAATTTTTATATCTTATTTAGCGGGTTTACGACATCATCTTTAAAAATAATTTTCATAACAATAATAATTTTTCATAATTTTGATAATTCATTTTTTATTTGGTTCAGTTTTTGTAATTTTGTTTTTAAAAAAATCCATTCTGCTTCTGCATAGTTACGATTATAATAATAATATAAAATATGTGTCTATTTATTAGTTTACACAATAATTACAAAATTATCGCCTCTGTGGTCTAGCGGTCCGGGTGTTGGACTTGACTGCATGAGGTCCCGGGTTCGAATCCCGGGTCGGCCAACAAAAAAGAAAATGGGATTTTTCCAATTTTCTAATAAAAAAAATGTTGGTCGGGATTGGAAATGTGCCCGGTTGGCGATAGGCTTGCCACCTATCACATTGTGGGACTTAGTGTCTTCGGCTAGTCGTGGGTGCCTTGGTTGTACCTCTGCCTACCTCTTCGGGGATATGGGCGTGAAGATTACAAAATTCTAAAAATACTGAACTAGTCGCGGTGTTAGTAAAAAATAAAGTAACATCCCCTACTTACAATGTATCTGATAGAAAAGCTGATGGCTTTTTGTACAACGCAACACGTCGAAAATAATATAAGAAACAATGTTCAAAAAAAAGACGTGCATTTTCGACAATGGCCGTTCAATTGACAAAATATTACGCGCTTCCAAAGTTTAAACACATCAAGGTATTAACTTTTATCCCAGCTGCTTGACAAAACTCACGTTTCATCCATTTAATGTCACTCGCCCCAGCTGTACAAAAATTTAAGGTTCATTTACGTCACGCAAATGGCAGCGTCAAATTCACATTGGTGATATTGGGGAACAAAAAAATGCTTTTGGTTCTTTAGACTGCCGTTTTGTGGTTTTTTTATGTATATAACGACTATCGGCCGTGTAAATGATAGAATCTTACAGAAAACGTGCTTTTCTGGGATGGACACGTCGCTTATCTCTAATTCCAACCTCAATACTGTAATTTTATGTAGTTATAGATGAGGAAACAGCAGGTCAAGTGGTTAATGGAGTGTTAAGTGATTACCCATAGACATCCATCACACCAAGAGGAGGTATAGTACATACCTGGTCGATCTCTAATAAATGAGTATTCAAATGACTCAGAAATATTGGTAGCAGATGACGGCATTGCAATGAAAGAAAAAGAAACATTTAACTACAAACGAACTAACAGATTTTATTTAACAATTACAATAGAGGATTTAAAAAACTTTTCGTAGTGCTTACTAGACACTCATTACCAAAATGAAAAATTGTTTTATTATAAGTAAGATGGACCTACGTGCCTACAGTCATGTTATATATTATATATATTGAATTTTTCAACTGGCAAAAAGAAACCTAAACGATCCTCTTATTCAGTTGAGGACAAAGAGCGTAATTCCTTAAAACCAGGCACCATTCTATTTGGCATTCAGCCTTGACTGTAGCAAAGAAAGCCCGCAAAAATAATTGCAAAGTGACGGAAAATGCTGCTTTTGTAATTTTGTATCGATAACTATGAAAGACAGCGACTATCGATAGCATTTAAATTTAGAAAAGATCAACTATGTTCAGCTTAGTCTGCACCTTCATATTTAAGACTAGCTGTCCCGGCAAACTTCGTTCCACCTGTTCAGTTTGTATGGAAAAAAATAAAATGTTGTTTTGCCTAGTTTCCTCGCAGCTTTTCCCTTTTTCTTATCTTCTGGATCTTGGACTTGAACAAATAATACAAAATCAAAATTATCGAATCAAGCCAAATTTAGCCGTTCTCGAGTTTCAGCGAGACTAACGAACAACAATTGATTCTTATATAAGTAGGTACTAGCCGACCCAGCAAACTTCGTATCGCTTGACATTAACAGCTACTACAAAATATTTGATGCTCCGATACTAGCGCAGTCTGTCGCAAACAATGTAAAACATTTCAAAATCAACGACTACTTACAAATAAAAATTAGGTAATAAAAACATTTTCAAATGGACTAAATTGTAAATCTAAACCACTCTCGAATCCCCTTGAACACACACACAACTCTAATCAAAATAGCTCTAGTCGTCTAGGAGGAGTTCAGTGACATACACTACCTACCTAATAATACCTAACCTATACTACCTATACCTAATAGTACCTACATAATATCTTGATCTTTGAACAACGATTTTAATATTATATTAGCATTTAATAACAAATTACCTTATATAATAGTTATAGAGAAAATCTTATTCTTAAATCGATATACTTGGAATCGATACTCTTAAGGCATATATTTACGAGTAATACAATCGGTGAAAACAATTTTACTACTCAATTAAATTACAAAAATCAAAAATGTCGATAAAAATAGGGTACGCGTGCACATCCTTATCTTAGCCCGGGAGCGCGGCCCACATTCCCAACTTTTCATCAGTCTTCTTGCCTTCCCGCCTCATTGTGTCCGTGGGAACCTTTATTACCTTCATAGAAAACTGTGAAAGCCGTCCAAGAAAATTATTTGTGTGCTTCGCCCTGAATAAAACTGACAAAGAACCGGGTTTCAGTGTTGATTCGGTACCGGTTTCAGAGTTTCTTTTCATCCGGTACCTATTTTCCGATTCAGGCAGCTCTATTGGTCGGTCTTGTTTTGTATCGGTAAATGAGTTTCGTTCTGTGGAAAGGTTAATTTGCTTTCCAACTTTGCTTTTTGTAGCGGCTCTTGACGTGAAAGGATTTCGTTTTTATTTCAACGATCATCAATATTGTATTTCAGAGATATTCGTCATTATCTTGAATACCGTTTATGTAACGGTGAATAAAAAATAACAATTAAATCGTACTAACTTTCACTCACAACAGGAATATAAAATGGTAGAATAGGAATACAAAACGACTATATTCTTCAAAGTACTCGTATATAATTTCCTTATCAATAACAAAAACAATTTCATATATCCTAGAAATATTTAGATAAATTATATTGACGGTTCATTAACTGCAACAGCATAAGGATCCAAGAACACCATGTAGTGTAATGGATCGAGTAGCTGATAAGCATAGGACAAGAGGAATAAGATCTCAGCCTCATATTGCCAACGAATTAATTACGTTTTTGATGTCAATAAGCGACATGTAGTTTTTACTAATGGGAAATTCGTCTATTTATTATTGTTCTAATTAGGATTGTAATCAAATGAAACACTACTTCGCTTAGCCGTAGCTAGACTAAAAATCGGACTGAATAACTACCGATGTATAAAAGTTGGGCCAACAGTGTTTCGTACTAACTACCGCACAACTTACTTACACAAACATTAATAAATAGTGATACCATATCGCAAAATATCATTGTCTGTTGTAAAAATATTTTTATATTAACGATAAATAAAAACGTCAAGGCATATTCAACTAACATTAAAATGTTTCAAGCATTTTCCCTAAGACATTTCTAATTAACATCAAATGAATATAAAAAAGACAAACTACTAAATAAGTAACAGCACTCAATGTTACAAGGAACAGGATTCGAATTTTCCTTACAAAACTTTTCCCGACTTGTTCGCGTAACTAAGCGTACACTATTTAATTATGAATCTCCCTTCCCCATTCCCCCCACAAAAGGAGGAGTAAATATGATTTTCTTAAAGGCTTCTTTTACCTGGTAAAATATCTCTCGGTGATGGTTATCGAGCTTCTTTTTCGTTATGCATCTGACTTATTTAGAACTTTTATTAAAGACTTATTACAGTTAATTTATGAAAGTTTTGTTTTTAACGTAGGCAAAAAATCTTTAGATAGATACGCGTGGTGTTAACTACACGTTGCCGACCTAAGACTGGGTTTTTAGCCTCTTGTGATAGAGAACATAATATCACCAACGTGACCCTTGACAGGAATAGAAACGGCAGGGGTTGGTACAACGGAGCGATCCGGACTGGCAAAGGCATCATCGCCGCCTTATTGTTCCGGGTCACCTGTGTAGAATAGACTATCTATAAGAGAGCGTAGGTAAAATTGGTTATTACCGACGAGACTACTCTTGATAGAGTGCTGTACAGCAGTTGGCTTGATTAGAGATCCACTACTTTACCTACTCCTGTCACTAAAGTGACAGTTCGTTGTATCATCCAGGGGCCAAGGTCACCGGTAGACGTGAATTTAAATTAAATTAATTAAAATCGATGAATCAAAGCAAAATTCACACAATCATAATATTATGATAAATGGATACAATAATATTATCATTTTGGCAGAAGAGGGACCAACACGCCATGAAGGCAGGTGACGGTGAGGGCAGGCATATATTGTTTATTCCCGCCCTTTGTCATCTAGATGTGTTTTTTTCTGCGTCTTCGTGTGTTTATTATTTTTTTCAATTATTGACCGACACCCATAAGCATATAATTTGCTTACTTCAGGTGTTTTCAAGTTTGTCTAGTGATGTTTCTATATTTACACATTTAGCCACAAACAGTTCCAACAAGGATATTATAGGTGCGTCGCCGACATTTTGAAAATGAGTAAGCTCTTTAAATATATAAAAATATCGAAGAAATGGTTTAATACCATGCGTAAGGTCAAGTAATTACAAACAGGGTTATTTACAGCAAATTTATTCACACAAATGAAGTGTAAAGATAGTATAAGTATAATAATGACGGGTAATAGTTGGGTATCGGCGAGCGCTATTAAGGGGCAGCGCTGCTCAGCGACAAAGGTGAAATCGTGAAAGGAAGTACAAGATTACGCTGCTTCATAACTGGGACTATTAGAAAACGGGCGGTATCTTAGCTGAATATTTATTGTCAGTGTCTCTCGCCAATTGATACTACATATTTGTACATTAAGTTTTTTATGTCGTCGGCGCTTTGTGATGTTGTCTACTTTTAATATGGCGACCGATAAAATTAATATTTATCTAACTATCATTTGTATCTAAAACTAGTGTAATTTAAGATTTTTGTGAAATTATAAATTTGGTTTCCAATTTAAAAGTAATTTGTTGGTGAGTGCTCTTAAAATTTAGCATACTTTTTCCTATCATTTTTCATTTAAATATTTTTAACAATTATCAAAGTGATGATGTTACCACCATTTTGTTGATGCCACCACAACGCCTTTGAGGCCGTGTTTTGATTTGGATTTTAGGATAGTCTATGGCTGATATTAAAAGACAAAGTGCAATTACAAAAACAGACAAAAATATCAAATCTGCTTATTATTCTTCCTATGTTAACATAGTATCTCACTTTTTTTTGTAAAAAATTGAATTTGAGATTTTAGAATTTATGTTCCAAAATAAAAAAATATACCTAAGTTTCAAAAAATTTCTTAAAAGAGTTAACGTTTTAAAAAGCTAAATATATAGTATGCATGTCATTAATATTATTACAAAACCAACAACAGCTGTGTAACTGTCACACACATGCAATAAGTTGCCGAAGTCACGCTATTATTAATCTAAAAGGTTCAATCTTGAATAGAAATCGACAAGTCGTTTGACAGCACTATTAGGTGTGTTCTTATTCGATGCAGTTTGCTTTGATTGACCATACATCATTCAATATTTACCTCTTTAAATAACCACTTAAATCATGCACAAATTAAAAGCACGACTCTATAATTAATCTTTACGAGAAAATGAACGTCCAATCGTGTTCTATGATTTTAGTGTTGGCAATTTAATTGTTCTTTATTATCGATGTGTAAATTATAATCGAAATTTTAGTATAAGCTGACTTAATAGCAATTTCATTTCAATCACTTTTAATAGTTTATAACTCTATCTTGATTGCGATAGATTATTTTAATTATTAACTTCACGTAAATTGTCATAACACTCAGCTTGCATAAGTGGATAGCATTGTATTACATAATATTTTAGGATTGATGTGTCTTCTTATCCTAAAAATACACTTTTGAAAAAAGTGTGAATTACAAAAATCATAATGCTCGACATTCAATAAAAAAATAGTATGGGACAATTTTTTTTCTTTCAATATATCAAAATGTATAATTTCAAAAGATAAAATATAAATTCAATATATCAAGATAATACCTATTATCAAAGAATGACTTAAGAAAAGTGAAATAAAGATATGCTTATTACAATATTATAATTTATATCCTAATTCGATAACGTTTTATCTATCTTACAGCAATAACAAGAAATCTACGTCGTTATGAAAATACTTACGACGCCGATTACGGTAGGTAATACCAGTCGACTTTATAAACTTTTATTTCCTTGAGACTCATATTAAATTATCGATACTTATAGTAGAAGACATGCGCAGAATAATTACAAGCATAGATACGAATACAGCAAATCACAAAAAGAAAATGGAACAACGACGCGCCCATTTTCACCGATCATTGTACCAAAACGAGACAAACGCACATCACTATTCTCTTCTAACTAAGCATTTTCAGCGATGCGCAAAAGAGATAGGTATGTACAATAGACTATTGTTATCCCTACCACTGTAATATGAGCTGCCCTAGTAAAACTGTTTCATGGCATTTTCATCTTTATAACTAACGTTTCTTTGATAATAAAGCCGTAATTTCTATGAACTGTCATTGATTACAGTGCAATAACTTGATTCGCCTATATCGTGAAAACAATGGGTTGAGTGTAGGTATTGTTTGGTAGAAAGTGTATTGGTGTATTCTGTAGGCGTATTTTACGAAGTAATTGGAAATGAGATCATTCTGTTTGGAGCTAAAAGTTATTTGTCTAGATTTACTTCTTTTGAGATTAGAAGTAGTTAAATGATTTCATTAAATACTATCCATTTTTTAGTCAAAGTTTAAGCCTAATACCAGTATGAAGAAAAAAATATAAGGTGAAGCACCTAATCACTGTCTTTTGGGAGCAGATACTGGCGGCGCGGTTCTTATCGCATGTTTTTGACTAGAGAACCTTCGAAAGAAAAGCCTTCGCGGTTCTAAAATTTAGCAACCAAACGTTAAGACGGCTGCTGTTGCTGCGGTTCGTAGCCAGCGGTGATCACTTGCCATCAGGTGTAATACTCATTCACAAACACTTAATAAATATCTAATTAAACTAAATTTAGTGGGCTGACTTTAGTACGTTCGTTGGTCAGCTATTTAATTTTAACTACAATAATTAATTATGCCTACCTACCAACCTTTATATTGTAATATATAAAGCTAAGATTTTGAAAAATTAAAAACGTGTAGTTATTTAAAAAACTTACGAAAATACTTGCCATACAAAAATGTTCTGTTTAATATTGTACGGCGATGTTACCTAATGATGATATATGAAGAAAACGAAAAAATACGTACTTTTTATTTACTGCTACTAGGCGTATGCCCGCGATTTCGATTTAAAATAGTTACAATTTTCAGGCAAACTTTCATCTCCTATTAAATTCCTGAGGGCTGATTTAAAAACAAACAAAGGCATATAGCCTTATCTTATGCAAATTAAATTCAGTGGAAGGTTCAGCGGTTTAGCCGTGAAAGGCAACAGACAGGCAGACAGACTTTGGATATGGATTTATATATTAGGTAGTTAGGTAGGGCTGTTCAACTCCATGTAATGTTATTGAATGAGCTCATCAGTATAAAATGGCCACAATCTTCGGTTATCCTACGATATTTTGGCGCTTTCTTCCGCGACTATATACGTTTGAAAAAAAATCGAATTATGTAAATATTTCAAAGCATAAGTTGAACCTTAGTAACATAGGTGGCAGAGGTTCGTCAACGTGAATTGAAGGTTGCAGGTTCTCTATTCTGTCATTAAAAAACATGAAAACAGAGGTACACGACGAGATAAACGGCACCATTCAAATGTGTTAAATTAATCGAAACCTTTGGACATTATAAGAATTAAGTGTATATTTCATAAGTAAGGGACTCATTCAATAATTTTAAATACAATTTCATAGCCATGGGAAACAACAGCTGTGTCGTAGATATTAAAATAATCAGGTATTAACAAAAACAAATTGATACAAAAAGATTCCTTCAAATAAACGCATATTTATAATAAAAACTATAATCACTGCAAACTGTAAGCTTCGTGTCCAACTCTGTCTTTCACAAACTAATTGGTCTGACGGTATAACCCCCCGTATTTTTTCTGTTTGAGAGACATTTTTAAAGCACCTCGTTGACATGTGCGATTTTAGTGCGGACTTTTTAATGTAAGTGACAAGTCAGTAAACGTAGTGTGATGCGCTTAACGTGCGGAAGTGTTTTCATGTAGAGAACGAATGCAGGGCAACATTAATTTTGTCAATATTACCCACCTTCGCTTTACTGGTGACGCGTATTCAAACAATTTTTAATACTTAAAAATATAAGTTTTGAAATACTGTTTTGAATTTCTCGTTAACGTAATATATTACAAACATGATTTTTATTTTGCTGTAAAGGTATTTTTAATATCTATATTGTTTTTTGCTTTGACTAAAGAGTATTTTTTTGACATAAGACAGCTAAAAAGCACATGTCTCTCCCGATGACAAGAGAACCTTTGCTTACGGACACCATAGATGATAAAGGTGCGTCGCTTTCCTGTGGTCATTGTGTATTGTGCAAGTACACCGGCTATCCTAACGTAAGGAGTAATATGTAAGGAGGCATATTTAAGGAGCGGTCTAGCAGGTAGAGAAAAAAAAATATAACATCAAAATATATTTACGAGAACCAATTATAATAAAATCGAGAAATACTGACTTATAGCCACTATCCAAAAACTGCACTATACAAAAATAATTGCAGTTCGGTATGAATTTAAAAACATGCCCAATTGTTTTTGTAGAAGTATAAAACATCTGTTTTCTTTTTCTTTAGCTACTAACTTTTTCCTCGAAGTACTTACCACCACATAAACAGAATATTTAGATGTTAGTACAATGATACATGTCCTGTCTAATACCTACCTTCGATATGCATTAAAAACATCATCTAATTTCGGAGTTATAAAATCACTATTTTACGATTTTTTTCTTAGAAATGTGAATTTAATTAACAAATTAGCAGTTCCAGGGAAGTGAATGTAGGTGTGCCGTAGGCAAGAAAACAACTTCTACGTTATTAAAGCTTATTACACTGATATGACAGTTTTGAAGAAAATTAAAAGCAATAAAACTAATAAATTTGACCGCATTACTCATATTAACTGTTAAGAAAATTGGCAACGATATAACTTCTAGTACTATTTGACAAGATACGCAAACACGACGCGAAATCGAAAATAAAACAAAAATGGCGTCCCTGGTAATTTATTTTGTCTTTAATTTTAAAAACAGAACGAGGAAGCGGACCAATGAGACGCATCCCTCGACTGATTGTCAATTAGCGACATCAAACGGGCTTTTTGCGAATTAAGCGCACGTTTGTGTTCATTTTTTGTCCGGCTGCAGAGTGGTGCGGGTGTTTGATGCGTTTTTCCGTTTCGACGTTTCATTTTCATATTTCCGTTTGTCTGGTCGTCTGGGGAGTGCACAATGAGGGGTGTTTTGTTATCAGCACTCTATTTATGTCCGGATATTCAATTCGAATGAGTGCATATGCTAGATAAAAAGTTCCGCTTTTGTTTATTTGTTTGCTTAATTAATTTGTTTGAGACTTGTTTTGTGAATTGAAAATGTTCCTGTGTTTTAAATTTAAGAAATATGCTTTTTTATCTAACAATTTTCAACATTCTGATTTAATAACAATTTAAAGCATCCTGTGTTATCGCCTTTGTGGTCTAGCGGTCCGGGTGTTGGACTTGACTGCATGAGGTCCTGAGTTCGAATCCCGGGTCGGCCAACAAAAAGAAATTGTATTTTTCCAATTTTCTAATAAAAAAATGTTGGTCGGGATTGGAAATGTGCCCGGTTGGCGATAGGCTTGCCACCTATCACATTGTGGGACTTAGTGTCTTCGGCTAGTCGTGGGTGCCTTGGTTGTACCTCTGCCTACCTCTTCAGGGATATGGGCGTGAAGATACTTTAAAGCAACCTCTTATTACAAAATATATAATTGAATTAGTTTCTATACCTTTTATCGTTAGTGCTTGTCCACCAAGATTTGATTTGAAACGTGGTTTATAAACAACATTTGAACAATAACAATTTAATAAAGTTACCTAAAATGATTTTTTGATTGTAAAAATCATTTGACTAGAAAAAAAGTTAGTGCCCAGAATAATTATTGTAATATCTAGTTTATTATATGATTAAATCGTGGTCGCTAATAATGAGTAGCTCACCTATGAATACAAATATATATTATATCATATTTAAAGATTTTGCATAAAGTCATTATACTTACTAACACCTAACTACACCGACCAACCGCGGGGTTCGGGTAATATTCAAGACGGGGGCAGGCATTTGTGTGATAAACAGTTACATAGATCACTAACACCCATAACACAAGCATATAATTTGCGCATACTTTGGGGTTAGATTTAATTAGTGTATCTTGTCCAGGGATATTTTACTTACTACCCGTGTTGGTCCTAGGTTCCTGTGAAAATGTATACTGGTTTCGCACCGAACAGATCGTAAGAGGAGAACGGCTGTCGGTAGAAGCTACGAAGCTCTTATTTGCCTATTCGGTCATTACAGGCGATCGTCACCTACCGGTGGGAGTGGCAGGGTAGCTAGTAAATTTACCTTCTATTCTATTTTTGGTAGTTAAGACTTTGGTGTCAATATACGTGACTTGTATTTTTTACCACCAATAAGTTTTAATATTTCTAGTCTTTCAGCTCAAAATCCAGCTCGTTTACTATGCTTATTTATCCTTACAGTAATTGATTAAATTGGTATTTTGTAATATTTAGTAAATAATAGGTTGTACCTAGTGTCATAAAATTATTTATTATTTCTTCGCATCTGCGGTCTAACGGTCCGGCGTCGGACTTGACTTCTTGAAGTCCCTGTTTCGATTCCCAGGTCGGGCAACAAAAAATTAGAAAATGTACATTTTCGGTTTTCTAATATAAATAACACTGCCTGGGATTGGATATATGCCCGGTTGGCAATAGGCTTGCCACCTATCACTTTGCGGGACTTAGTGTCTTCGGCTAGTCGTGGGTGCCATGGTTGTTTATCTGCCTACCCCTTCAGAGATATGGGCGTGAAGATATTTTATACTTTTATTATTTCTTCGGATTTTATTAAAGATTTATAATAAAAACCTATATGAAAACGTACATTATGCACAAGATGGCACTGTATTTACTACGGTCCAAATAAAATGGCGTAGGTTCATCGCAGCCTCGTTTATTATGCATGCGACATACCAATCGAAAACTCAATCGAACGCTCCTAAACAAACCCGTCTAGCGAAAGACAGAAAACAACAAAAACGAATGAAAAAAAATGAAATTCAACCAGCATCGAACGAGCCTATTCCGAATGGATCCGGAACGGAGTCAACAAAGGGACGTTCTGTATTTGAAAAAAAAAGCGCGAATACGAGCGCGAGGCCGCCATTAGCCGCTCCCATTTGCGCATCTATGGCAGGCCTCTTCAATCTGTACAGTCAACAATTATAGGGTTGGCACCTATAATCTTGGGTTTATGTGAAAACAATAAATTAAACCACATGCATTTATCTATGAAATACATACACACAATTCCTTAATAAACCTAATAAGCACCCAGCCATATTATGTTTATCTCGCAAATATGCTCCTATGTTAGGAATCTAACTTAAGTTTAACGAATGTTCGGTGTTGTTCGACATGTACGCTGCGAGATAAAAAAATCTGTACTTGTTTTAGAATCCTGAGGCATCGCATCCTGTTACGCGTGCAATAAGGTACACGTAAGGCCTCTAATATAATATACAATATCTATATATCTAATACATATATTATATCTATTACGAATATTCTCCAAGATCGTTAGCATTATCTCACTCGTAGTTTTATATAGCTGCCACAAATTTAGTTCTCGTTATTGTATTTTAGATTGGTGTAAGATAGGCAAACTTACACAAGAGGCCTATGATTCCAGCCTTAAGTTGGCAAAGCATTAAAGCAATTTAATAGTATATAGGCAGCGTGTATCATTTTTCATCATTCATCATCAAAAAATCAGTTGCTTTTTCTGTGATATAAACAAAACCATGATAACTTTTAGTACTCACTGATTGACGGTAAAATTCTAAATGGTTAGTGCAGAACACGACTTGAAATCCAAAAAACTCGTTACTGATGATGATCTAGGAAATTACTTCCTAGATCTCTCGTAAAAAGAAAACTAAACGCGAGTTTCCTATTTTTGACAGCCCTGTTACAGAGAGCATGTGATCGAGAGTTGTTCGAGTTTTTATCGGTGATTCATTAGTATGAGAGTGTCTTTGTTGCATTCGACTGGCGCTAACATAACCATTCTATGTACGATTCGTATTCATGAAATTGATTTGAGATGAAAGGGATTTTCATTACTATTGTATCTGTGAATCCGAATTAAAGACAAATTGCACGTTCAATACGCATATGTACTATTTGCAATCAGATCTGAATACGCCTTTTTATTTTCATATCCATTCAGTTTAAAATGAACTTGAGTCTGTTTATCTCATATACTTTTTAAATTATTATTTTACATATTATGAAGTTTTTTGCGGAGGGAAATAAACCTGATACTTGCTGTTGAAATAAGAAATTAATTTATTAAATAGTAAGATTTTCCCAATACCTATATCGGGTGTATACATATATATTTTTATTGAACTGAACTCTAGAATGTAATTAAATTGAAAAATTCACAAAAGGGTTTCTTAGCGAGATTGTTATTCAGCATTACGGCGAGGTCACAAGGGAAGCCCTTGGGCCCAACTCTTTTAAATCCGTGCCCGTGCATGCTAAGCACTTGTTTGTTTATCGAAAGAAAGAGACGTCAACTGTTCGATTCTCATGTAAATAAACAAAAGTATAGCAGCAAGCCTGAAATGTGCGTTCTTCGTTTTTTGTTTTCATACTATTATGCCAAATCCCAAATAATGTTATGATATCCAAATAATTTTCACACATTATCTATTTTTGTCTCGACAGTTCGATGGATTTGTGTCATTTTATATAATTATATCTGTGATTATACGAGTATTAAGGTCATATTATATTAATTTCAAATATTTGAAGTTAGCAGTCATCGAATTTGTTAATACGGCCATTGGATTGATGTTACTATTGGATGTTTGATTCAACTTACAGCATTGATTACATCAGATTGGCCACCTCGTTGGTTGAGGAGGAGTAAACACACATAACTCGTATTATTTAAATAGAACCATTTCGAACTCTATTGTGTCGTCATCGCTGCGTAGACATTGGTCGTAGACACGACCAACGTGATTGTCAGAGTTATAATAAAATCCATTTTTTTTATCGAATGTAATATCTAGTTAGTATAAAAAATGCAAACTGTAAGTATCTGTAAGTTAATAAATACTTTGTCGATGTGTTTTAGATTCGATCAATAAATAAAAACAAATTTTCGAAACGTGCGTCAATAGCTTTTGCGCCTTCACTTTATTTACTTTGCGTTATGGTAATTCCATTACAACAAGTAAGTAAGTATCTTAATTACTTAAAAACTAGACAAAAATACTTAGAAAATAAATCAATGCAAAATAGATAAGGATGCTTGTACAAAACTTTTTAAATGTGCCTAATTGTTTCCATTCTATCTTGTCTGTCAATAAAGTTAGTTTCATCTGATGGCACGAGCATTTTGTGTTTAGTAAAGTTGAATTGCATTTGGTGTTTTTAGATTTAATTTAATATCACTTTCAAAGATAAATTTAATATTTAAAAAAAACGTATCGTCATAAATTAAATGGGTGTTCTAATATTAATTTTAACAACTAAGTTGATGATTGAAGAAATAAAAAAAGTAAGTATCTTCACGCCCATGTCCCCGAAGGGGTAGGCAGAGGCACAACCAAGGAACCCAGGAATAGCTAAATACACTAAGTCCCACAATGTGATAGGTGGCAAGCCTATTGCCAACCGGGCACATATCCAATCCCGAACAAAATTTTTTTTGATTAGGAAATTGGAAATACCACATTTTCTTTTTGTTGCGCGACCCAGCACCTCACCCGACCCGACCCGTTCGAACCTGGGACCTCATGAAGTCAACAATTGGACCGCTAGGCCACAGAGGCGGTATTGAAGAAAACTTGGCGTCATTTGTGTCATCTAAAGTTTTGTTTTCTTTTCCATGCTCTAAGAAAGGTAAGCTCTGTTTTATTTTCGCTTAAACCGACGAAACCGCAAAGGTACCAATCTAGATAGTAGTAGACTATTACTTGTAAAAATAAAATGAGATTAACATAAAACAAAGTTCCTTATTTCCAATGCTCTGCAACGTATAATAGTGTTCCAAATGTACCTATTGTTCTTTATCACATTTATTTTTCATTCCTTCTCTGCTTTCCGTCATGTAGACTGATATCTTTTGAAATAAATAAAATATATAAAAATAATCTGTTTTTCCGGAACATGTATTATGGCTTACCTAGACTCCTAATTATTGTACCAACTACCAACATATTCTTCGACATTATTTTGCACAAATAAATAAATATGAATAATTGCGTTTAAAAATATTTTGCTTAATTAAGGTGTAAGTGAAGCACTTCACTGTCAACTAGCATTTTTTTTTAAATCAGGAAATGCGGGATAGGCTTAACCAAGATTTTCTAACTTTATCTGGCATGGGCATGCTCCGCTCCTCTGGTTCGGTCATGTGGAAAAAATGACATATGAAAGATTGACAAAGCAGATATACAGGTTTTTCAGGATCGTGGGGTCTGGCACTCGATACTCTCTGCCTACTCCGTAAGGGACTTGGCGTGAAGATATGTATGTATGTTCTAACTTTTCAACCTGGAACTGTGCTGACAAAGTACAAAATTCCGAGGCTGCACTTTTCAAAAAGTTATTTATGAAAAACCTTATCTGCTATAAAAATACGATACTCTCTTCTATAATATTCTCTTTTGTAAAAAACTTAATTTATAGAAAAGAGTCTTAAAATTGTCTAATCTAACCCTACCTTATTGTGTTCTTGCTGCGTTAGGAGCTGCTCTCGGACCATTTGTAACTGAAGTATCATTTCAGATAGCTGCCTCTCTTTCTCTAACACGCTTTCTCCGGCCAACGCTTGCAGCGCAGCGGCATCCAACACCCCTCGCCGGTCACTAAAAACAAATTTTTATTAATATATCTACATAGGTACATAAAGTATAGTACTGAATGTAAAATTGTATGTACAAGTTATAGAAAACTAGCGGCCCGCCCCGGCTTCGCACCGGTATAATCTTAATATATATAAATTACGTGTCACGTTGCTTTTCCGCGATGGACTCCTAAACTACTGAACCGATTTCAATGAAATTTGCACACCGTGTGCAGTTTGATCCAACTTGAAAGATAGGATAGTTTACATCTCAATTTATGCTCAAAAAAATTACCATCCGAGCGAAGCCGGAGCAGACAGCTAGTATATACATATAAACCTTCGTCTTCAATCACTTTATCTATTAAAAAACGCATCAAAATCTGTTGCGCCGTTTTAAAGATTTACCTAAGCATACAAAGGACATAGAGATAAAGGAAGCGACTTTATTTTATATTATGTAGTGATAGTGATAATATGTCAGGGATCCTTATAAGAGTAAACGAATAATATTTAAGTATTTCTATATATAATTAAGTGCTGTTGACTACCACTTATAACACAAATTTGGTCATATTAATTATAATTTGGTTTGGTTAATTATAGTTTGGTGCTAATAGTTTGGAAGGAAGATAAATTCCAAGGAATTCAGGCATCACATTTTATTCTATGAAACATATTCTAATACTCTTGTTGTGAGTCCCAGTATTGCGAAACTGCTGACATTGCGGAACTGTCCAAGTGATTTTTTCTTTCAATTTTAAATTGAGTTTTCATAAGAGCTAAGACAAAAAGAGCACAATGAACATTAATTAAGCTATAAATATTTATGTACCAATAAAAGCTGTTGTAAAGCCAAAGTCAGGGAATTGAAAGCACTCTGTCAGCATATAGCGGACCGCAAACATTCTTGATCCGTCCGCGCGATACCGATCACGTCGGCCGGATCACAAACAATTAATGCATCGTTTCGTTTCTTCCACCGTCCGCGGCGGACGACGTTCGGGATACTGTTCGCCAGACAGATCGATTGAATACTTTTGTTGGCATAAGATTATTTTCAAACATGTTTCGAATCGTGTCAGTTTAAAAAGTTTTCCGTTTTTAAAATACCAAAACCCAAAGCTAGTTATTAAATGAAAAGGAATTGGGAAAAAGAAATTGAAAGGAATTGCCTCTTGGATTACACATTTTTTCTTTTTTTTTACTTCGTCGAATGAAGAAATTTCGGATATGCAAGACCAGTCGTAATATAAGCTTATTGATTCAATACAAGGAAAAACACTTATTTTGAACACCAATAAGTATAAATGACCAACAAAAAATACTTTTTTAGTGCAGGATTTATTAATTTTATTTTATGTTTAATTGATACCTACTACAAATATTTTATTTTGCATGTTAACAAGCCACTTTTAAAAACAAGGAAATTTGCCATCTCAACATTGTCTTATGAGTAATTAGCATTAAAAATGCGAAAATGTGAATGTCTGCTTGTAAGTTCTGTTTTCACGTTAAATCGACTAAACAAATAACAATTTGCTGCTGCATAAGAATACATTAAGGAGTGATATCTTCGGTAGGCGTATGAAGCCGCGGGCAGCAATCAGTAAGTAAAAAAAATAATAAAAAAAATCTTAAAGAAATGTGTGTTAATACTCCTGTTATTTTACAGATCTCTAAATTGATCGTGGTTGCCAAAAAAGTAAAAATAAAGTGTTATTGTCGGTTTCAAACGAACTATTTTAGTGAAAAAAGGAAAAGCTAAATACAATTTTACAAATACGAAAAATATCGCTACACAAGAAGCTTACAGGACCTAGTACAGTGTTTAGATTAATACTGAAATACATATTATAAAGTGTACCACACAGCTTCCAAAGGTGCACTTGAATTATTCATGTCGCCCAGCTTCAGCTGTGTGTTGTCAAATAACAAAGGTTGTTATTACAGACAACTTTCAGCAACGAGATATTATGCCTGATTTATATCGTCTCTATAACGTAGAGTTAATATTAATAGCTTTCATACCTGTAATAAGTACAGCTACCTTACTGAAGGTGAAATATGAAAATTCATTTAATTTTCTTATGGCTTGTATTACTGTAATAAGAAAGTTTCTACGATGTTCTAATTTGGTAAGATATTTTTTGTGGCGTAGTATGTAAAGACCCGTACGTAACACTCACTATTTTATAAATAAAAAACCTTAACACATATAACGACGAAAAGATATTTCTAGATATCATATTTTTTTTATATTTTGGCCAAATTTAGATGAAAATGAAACGAAATTAAGAAACTAATTTTAATTACGTTTTTATAAATTAAAAGGTTAATTCATCTTAAAATCTAAACCACGTCTGATTTCAAGCGATCCAGTGTTAGCGAAGATGTCTTCTATTGAAGAACAAATGTAATAATTCGCTCATCTGAAGCAAAATATTATAAGAAATAAAACAGTCGCACCCATTTCCACTTTTCTTTATTTCATGTCATTATTAGTAAAACTAAAACCGTCGTATATATTGCTAGTTTAACAAATACTAAAATGTATTTTAAATCAGTGCAAAAATTGTAGTAAGACAAATAAATTACAACGCCACTTAAGAATTCGACTATACGACTTAACAGTAGATTAAAATATATTTTTAACATAAATAAGAGCGATCCCATTATGATATAATTTATTTTGTAAAACAAAATTTATACATTGGCCAATGTATTAAAATTGATGGCAAAGCACTAGCGCCTCTGTCGACACCCAAAGAACTAAAAATAGACATGGCGATGACAGATGTCAAATAAATTAACATCAGAATGTTCTTCTAAAAACTATTCAGCCTGTTTTACACTATAATGAAAGTTATTAGATTGTTTTTGAAACATTTGCGTCATTCGAATACTAAAATACAATGATTACTAAATATATATATACTAAAACAAATAGCTGAAAGCTTTGGTGTAAGCGATCGCTTTTTGCTATTTTTCCGCGACTATTCATTATATTTACTTCTACGTAGTAGGTACGTAGAATATACCTTTCCAACAATAGTCTTCCTACAGCTTCTTCACAAACTTTAACTTTCAACTAGGGTAGTAGGTACCACTACACACAAAACATCAGTGTTGGTAACTGTCGCGTTTTGATATGAAAGGTGGTGAAAAGTTACGTATGAATAACATGGTTTATCTAGATAAGCGATGATGATTATGAATAAGCCGAGAAATTAGTGCCATTAGATATTATTATTTACAGTAATCATTTGAAAGTTTTGTTAGCTACCATCGAATGTTAGTTTGCAAATGCGATCTTAGCCTAGTCAACAAATGTCGACAGTCAATGGAAAAATTTCTTCTATCTACTTTAATACGATATATGTAATAACACAGCGAGGTAGCACAAGGTTTTTCTGGTGGTAAAGGTCAACCCTACGCTGCAGTCTGCCACCAGTGGTCTTTTTAGTAGTGACCAATTTACGGTTATGCTCGCCTACCTACCTAACCTAATATCGTATTACGTAATGTAAGTTTTTATTTCTTAGTTTAGTCATTAATTAATTCATTTCATCTTTCATTCATTTGTTTATTTTGTCCTTCGGCTGTTTGTTGGTAAATTATCAAATTCATATTACAGTTATTTCAACTTTTATTTATTAAGCTATTCTTCAATTTACTAGTCTTTCGTTATTTTTTAGTCAAATAACGCATACTAAGAGCGGTTACGGTATTACAAACGAATACATCTCGACTGGTGCAAGGCGGAACTGAATTATTAATGCTACGTCCGGGCTCTGTCGTCCAAGTTGCTATGATGCCGCTTTCATCACAATCTGGTAAAACTTTATATGCACCACGTTTTCGAATCATAGTCAATATAAAAAAAAATTGCTTCATTTATTTACTTTCATTACTATGATCCTTCTTCTGGATTTGTAAAATTTATTGATATAATTAATCATTCGTTTATATTTTAAAGATTTCAATCTGTGTTCAAAAAATGCTTATTTTATTTTTAAATCGTTGTTTTATATTTGATAAAAAGTGCAATAACATAGTTTTAATTAGTAAGTGATTACTAGATATGATGTCACTTTAGTGATTATTAGTAGAGTAGTGTTCGCGTTTTGTTTTGTATATTTAGTCTTTGCATTGTACACAGCAGTACATTCTACATTTGTCTTAAGCATTCTTTTAACAAATCTCTTTAAGATATCAATTTGCCTTTTATATAATTTTACAAATTCGTTTGTAACAGCTCTGATGATGCTTGTAAGGTGAAACTAGTTTAATGAAACAATAATATAATAAAGTATCTTTACACACGAAGAGGTCGACAGAGGCACAACCATGGCACCCACGACTAGTTGAAGATACTAAATCCCACGATGTGGTATGTAGCAAGCGTATCACCAAGCGAGCACATATCCAATCCAGAGCAACGATATTTTATTAGAAAATTGAAAATACACATTTTCTATTTGTTGCCCGAACCTGTGATCGAACCCGTAATCTTAAGAAGTCAAGTTCGATGCAGGACCGCTAGACTACAGAAGTGATATAATAATAAATAAATAAATATTCCTGGACAAGTTACTCAAATGGAATGTAACACTAAAGTAAAAAATATTGTACGCTTGTGTTGTGGGCATTTTATTTTAATACATTAACGATTTTAATGACATGTTAATCACACAAATGTCTGCCCCTTCGGGAATCGACCCCGAAGCTTGCGGTTGGTCGGTGGAGTCGAGTGTGTACGCTAGCCACTAGACCAACGAGGCGCTGAGAATATATTGATTAAAATACAAGTGATATTAATAACCTCTAAAATTTGACCAAGCGCCGACGATAAGAAGTATATAACCCAGAAGGATTAAAACTGATTGATTATCTTTGGATCGTCTGACTCATTGACTGACAGAAGACTGAAATCGCTGTGTGTTACATGTTTGTGGTGGTAGTCATTTCATACCAGTGGTGCTGTGCTCTGCCATAACAAATATTTTATGCTTGCGATAAAAAAATCGTAACTTTCTTTAGCAGGTCACAAAACAATGGAAGCAATTTCTCTTATTCATTTAAATGCCAACGACCAATCCGTCAATCATTACGGACAGTTATCGTAACGAACTCTAATTAAGAAACTTATTTTTTGTCACGTCGTACTATAGACCACTCATCAAAATATCGTTCATATTGATGTTCATGCTGCTTGAAAGGGTGCAATATTTTTAAATTTTTTTTAAAGAAATAACAAATTTAGAGGTGATCCCGCTTTTCTAAAGGAAAACAACTTTTTGTGCAACTTTTAAAATTAAACGATTAAAGCCCGGTTCTTATAGTCAATGAACCGTAATACGTCAGTATAACCATAGGTGTAAGCTACCTAAGTAACGAAGCTTAGCTCACAGTTATACAAAATGTTGGGAGTTAACAATCGAAAAAGAGTGAAAGTAGTTAGATTTTGTACTGTTCATACAAAAAAAACCATTCGTAAGCAAAACGACTCGTTTCTTGAATATGGGAACAGGGCAACTAAAAATAAATTGGTGGTTTGTAAGCAACGGCGATCATTTGTTTTAACACCTGCTGTTAAAATCAAATGACTTATCAACTCATGTGCTTCCCCTGAAATTATATAAAAAAATAACGAAAATTGTGATTGTGTGCAACCACCCATCTGGAATAGAGTCTTTCACAGTTAGGTTCTTCAATCTTTAACAACGTCAGTACTTTCCATGCATTCTTAGTGATTGATATGGTATTTGAACAGACAAGTAGTAAAATTTAGTAAGTTTATTTAGTACCATAAAATCCGACTGCTCGTTTCTTTGCCTTGTCAAATAGATACGATTAGAGGACGATCAAGAATAGAGCGCGAATGCATTCTTTTCTTGCAGGTCCCTTCTGTCCAGCAAAGAATTTGTGAAACGCCTGTTGTTAGCTCTTCGTAGGCAGTGGTAAGAACTTACTAACACACTATATTCAACCATATTGTTTGCCTCCTCTCTTGGGCCAAGAAAAATAAGTTTTGCGTTTTCATGCTATAAAAGTTACATTCAACATTAGAATAACCAATAATACATGTAATTAAAATATCCAATATTTCAGAAATGTTGTGACTATTTTCATGTATTATGTCTACTGATACAGAACCCTTACCATGAGTTTACGGCTTGTCAAGTTTACTATACTCGTTAACATCTCTGTAAATTATTTGTTTGAAAACTTTAAACAGCGCCTCTATCGGTTACTAAGAGAAACACATTTTAGACCAAAAGTGTCATAGATTTCGACATGTAACTTACCGAAGGTAATCTATACCAACTCACGGTAAAGGCTCAGTATTTATCATACCAAGAAGAAATTATCTAAAATGTCGTGATTAATTTTGGAAATAAGTTTTTAAGGTTATTAAATCTTAAGTTAAAGATGAAAATAGTTAACTAATTTATTTACGTATTATTGACATTTTAAAAATAGATTGTGCATACATTAGTCTCCACAACCAAAACCTTGTAAAGGTGACAATAATTATTTAAAACCACGATAAAGAAAATCTAACTATTAAAATGATTTAATATCAATTTAATTCTTAGTTATTTGTAGTGTTGTGATAACTTTATGAGTTAAAAACGTTGACGATTGTTTAAAAAAGCACTTGTTTTAAAACGGGAAAAACTAAATTCGTTGGTTATCAAATAGTAACACCTGCCGCTTATTCTGTGAATTCGATTCAAATGTAATATTAATATTTTTCGTAAAGACTACAATTTAATTGATTTTAAACGATGAATTAGAAGAAAAAGTGGATTTATATTACAATTTATATTTATTATATATCAGAAGTTACTATGCTTATCGAGCGATATTTTAAGCTAGGATTTCTAATTACCAAATACGATTAATCATACAATACTGTCTCTATTTTGATTTGGTAAATAATTATTATTTTTAAGGTATTAAAATACGCAGTATCAGAAGAAAAAATAAAAATTGCAAATTGTAAGACATTGTATTCAAAACAAGGTGTGTTGACTTAAAATAAATAAATTTGTGTTATGATTCCCGTATTCTTACAGCTTTTTAGACTTACTGTTCAGCAGAGTAACGACGACTAAGACAAGCTATAGCACTGTACACGTACTTTTAAATGATTATTTTAAATATTTTTTTACTAAAATATGATATCTTTTTCTGATTTTAAAAATATTTTTTTCGCTTCTATGGAATCTATCATTACATTATATTATCACAAGTGAAAGAAAGGTAAACCGAACAACATCTGCATCAACATACATACATGTGGACCCAAAAGCAAATACATTCCTTTTTTACTTTTTATCATTCGTAACATTGTGAAAGAATAGTACAAAATGTTTATGTAATTTTCATTAAGAAGCGTTGGATTAACATCTGCATACTTAAAGCCTGTTTTTGTATTTATTTCATTATTTCGTTTTATTTCATACATACATATCTTCACGCCAAGTCTTTTAAGGGGTAGGCAGAGAGTATCGAGTGCCAGACCTCACGATCCTGAGAAACCTGTCTTGCTTCCTTCACATTCATAACCCTTTTCATACAAACACGCCGGTTTCAGAGACTCTTGACACCACCCTCGGATAATATCCGATTGATCTGATCGTGAAATGTCAGCCTTGGTCTCCCCGGGTACCTACGTCCATCCACATTCGCATTGTATACGAGCTGCTTTGTCAATCTTTCATCTGTCATTCTTTCCACAAGACCGAACCAGCGGAGCATGCCCTTTCGCATTTTAACACCAACACTTTCTTTCAATCCCACTCTTTCTCGGATCTCACTGTTACGAATGCGGTCAGCGAGCGTTACACAACAGATTTTCCGTAGGGCTCTCATTTCGACCGCATTTATCCTACTTTCATGCTCTTTCTGACATACCCAACTCTTGCTTCCATACAATAACGTTGGAATAAGCACAGAATTATGCAAAGCGAGTCTAGCTTTTTGACTCAAAACCTCGTTTTGGAATAGCTTACCCAACGCTCCATTCACACAATTCCCTGCACTCACTCTCCTCTCTACATCTGTGGTGTACCTTCAATCCCTGCTAAAAGCACAACCAAGATATGCAATTTAATTCACTTGTTCCAGCACTACATCATCAACCAAAACTCTTACATCCGTTCTGGATACGTCTCTTTCAAACAACATTATTTTGGTTTTCATCGCATTAAAAAATGTAAGCCCCTTTCTTTACAATCTCCTTCCATAACTGTGACCAGTGTTTGCAGTTCAGATGGTGTATAGCTCAAAAGTACAGCATCATCTGCATAAAGCAGGCAGTTCACCACTTGGTCACCCATACGCATTCCCACATTCAATGATCTTAACCTTTGAAGACATTTGTCCAAATATAAGTTAAACAAGCGTGCTGACAACATACAACCCTGCTTGTTTCGTAATATTTATTTCATTATATGTAATATTACCCACAATACAATTAATATGCAAAGGTGAACGCTCTATGAATTTAAATTGCCAAATGAGTTATCTCAAATAAAAATTTGAATAAACAATATACGTATAGATCATATTTATTTAAATGGCCTATAATGCCTCATTTTCTATAGATAATTTTACATTTGGATTTTCTTGGCTAATAATTTACTTCTTAATTAATTAGTTTAGAAATTATTTCCTTTGAGTTTCGGTACATTTATATTTTTAGTAATTAAGCTGAAGATCTTATCATAGATCACAGGATACCGTATACTAACAAATTACACTTGAAATCCAATACGCCAAAGTCATCTGAATTTTAAATAGTTATTTTCTTGGCAGTCTTCAAAAATATGAAACGATATCAGGAATATTATTGGTGTTTTTTGTAATTAATTGCCTTTTGCGGACTAGATGTTCAATAATGAATGTTAAATATTATTTATAACTGGTAGTTCTCTCAATTGTTGTTTGACCTGTTATGTTAATTTGTTTGTTCTGTAAACTAATTAGGATATGCAATATTAAAATGGAAGTGTCTCTTTGATGTTTTTAAATTGATGTTTCGTGTCGCCACTTCATATTATAAAATTGACTCAAAGATAGCCAACTTGTAACGGAGGCTACTTTATTATTACTTTAAAAATTTAAATTAGCTTAGTTATTTATTGTTTACCATTATTTATTAAAAGCAAAATTTATTGACAAATTTATTGGGTAAATGTCTGTTAATAATATATTGAATTTAATGTTATTTAAAACACTTTTTGAATAATTTATTACGAATTGACCTAACAGCATCATGTTTCGGTTCCAAGGGCATGGTAGCCGGTACACTTGACGATAGACCTAACATTCTGGCTTCGGGATAGTGACTCACCTTTTTTATGAATTAGATAGGGAGCACAAGGCTGACGGTAAGAGATAGACTTGGCCAATAGATGATGTAGGTGTGTCGCTGTTTTGTGGCAGAGATGTAAAGTCAGTAATTGTGCAAGTGTACCGGTTGCCCTACCCTCCGAACTGTAACATGACACTGTCATTATTGTGGTAGAAGTAGTTAAAAGGGTGGATCCGTACCTTGACGAGTTGTAGCACGGCACTCTTCGAGTGGTATTGTTGGTAACGACTCATCTAAACTTTTGCTCGGTTCTTACGAGCTGCTTCTTCTTCGGTTCTTACCGTGACCAAATAGATGGAAAAAACTGACATCGACTGTGGTGTCTATGGGCCACGGTTATCTCACGTTATAATAAGAAGAGCAGTGCTTGTTCGCTATCTGATAACGTAGCGTGATAAATAGATATTAAAATAAACTCTGAAATAGCAGTAACATAAAAAATATTATAGAGTTGCTTTAATGTTTTAACCATAATTATATAGTTTAACCGTTTATTTATTTATTTTGTATTAAACAACTTACATTGATTATGGGCATAAAAATATAAGTAAGCAAACAATTTTTTTTAAAAGACGTAATGTAAATCACTAGTATATAATTGAAGATCAATTGACTTAATGAAAGTATTTGATGAAAAACGATCGACAAATTAATTTTCACAAATAAAAAAATACGGTTCTGAATTTTTAATACACTCAAGCGTGATGTACATACACACTACCACTGAAATGAACGTGTATTTTCTGTATTTTGTGTAGCATACGTGTATTAAGTGTTAAAAAAAAAAGTGTGTGTGTACTTATGTACACGCGTTAGAAGTTATACTTCTTCGGCGTAATAAGATACAAATCTTTTTAAAAACTATAATGCTATCTATAGCTAACTTCATAGCTAACTTCATCATGTCGGGTTTTCATGACGGTGTGCGTGCGCATCGTAAAAATTTACTCTCATCATTTTTTCCTAACGCGCCAAAAGAAGTATAACTTCATAATATTTGTTTTGTGTATATATTTTACGATATTGTTTATTAAAGCATTCAAGTGTATTTATTCATTTCGATTTCAAGAGAAGTTTTCGCTTAAATAAAGTGTGCATACGTCTCACGCGTATGGGCCGTACCAAAAGAAATGCGCTATGCACCGGCAGAATCAAGCCCCGGCTCGAGCTGCTCTCAACCTGTCGCTCTGACCGTACCTGTGTTTTATTTTCCTGCTCACTGAGAACGCCAGCCTTAATTTATTGTCTGCCAAATACTTGTTTTTTCTTCGGATCATTTTTGGAGTTGGTAGCGTTTGGACGAATAATTATATGTATAATGAATTATTATTTTGTCGTTCCATTCCTTGGTGTTATTTAATTAAATTTAATAACAATAATAATCCTTGTTGTCTCAAACAGTTTGACGATATACTAGGATTAGCCCTGGGTTCACACATTAGTTAAAACTGTTTTGTCGAAGCAAGTGCCACCCCCTCCCTTTCCATTTCACATTTACCATTATCACAATGACCTAATTAATTTTACATATTTAGTAACCAGTATTACATACATACATACATACATACATATCTTCACGCCAAGTCCCTTACGGGGTAGGCAGAGAGTATCGAGTGCCAGACCTCACAATCCTGACAAACCTGTCTTGCTTCCTTCACATTCATAACCCTTTTCATACAAACACGCCGGTTTCGGAGACTTGCTATTAACCAGTATTGCTATTTTATATTGTTCAAATTTTAGTTGACATCTTTATTGCATTTTTTAGAATAAAAATATAATGAGACTTGATGTTACAATAATTATACTAAAGTAAGGATAAAAAATAACACTGTGTTTTCTTAGACAAAGCTATGGATTTTAGATAAATTAAATTGATTCGTTGATTATCTCTCTATATAGTAAGAAACATTAAAATCTGTTCTGAATAGATATATTTTTATTATTTTAGAGGTCAGCGAACAAACGCACTGCTCTCCTGATGGTAAGAGACAGCCGTGACCTATAGACACCACAGATGTTACAGGTGCATCGCTGACGTGAGGACAGGATGGAAGGTCTATTGTGTAAGTCCAAAGGCTACCCTACCCTGCAGACCGGAACATTTTTTGTTTTGGTCAACTCTATTTTCTTCTTTAGATTTTCTACTTTTAATTAGGTACTGAAGTTGGTTTTTAAGTTTGTAACTGTGTCTTTATGTCAATGACACGTATGTCAGTCATTTCAATTGTACGTCCGTTCCTAGTATTTGTGTTCGAATTAGGTATAACCTTCAACGTACGTATTTTTTACGTATTTTTTTTAGTTGATTGTACGTATTTTTTTAGTTGATTGTAGTTCTCAATCAATAATTCAAGGATGGAAACAAAACAATTTGAGCATTCCAGACTTGTCTAGTGTTGTATGTCAAATAAACTGGTACGATTATCTGGTACGATTGTCGCGATTTTGCCAAAGTCCTTTCCGACATAGCTCAAGAAGGAAACCGCGGGCGCAGGCAATATCAAATCATCTGCTGAAAATCTCGCAGTACCTAACAACCGAAGTCAGCTTACAGCCGAGCACATAAATCAAAGAGTGTGTCTTTAATCTTTGTCAGATAAATATTGGTTTAATTAATTAATAATTGATATGTATAGGTATATACTCTCGTTGTTTTTGATTAATTAAAAATGATGTGTATTGTTTTAGTAATGTAAGACGATTGAAGTAGATTAAGTCGAATACTTTTTTTTTATTACAAGGTACAATATAAAGATAACAAGAAAATTTTACCTAGACTTAAAGTATGAAACATATGGAATGTGCAGTATTTGGGTTGTCTGTTATTTATCTGGGTTGGCAGGCATAAACAGGCGATTGTATAATAGAAAATAAATCATATCAACAAATACGCAGTCTTATTGCAAACACGTTGATGTAAAAAATTGTAAAAAAATCGGAGTAATGAAAAATCTGAATATTTTGTTCAGATTTTTTTAGGCAACCAATTTTTGAGATGATTTTCAATATATTGAATTTTTTTATAAAATATATTTCAGTCATTAGTGTAGGCTTCATGGAACTTCTACTAATTCAATGGATGTCGCACTAAAAGGCTTTCGGGTTTTCTTTTATTTAAACAATCATTTTTGGGACAGCATATTTAATGTAGAATAAATTTTAAAATTCGTCGTGGACAGAACCTTCCATATACATTTTGTTTTACGTATTAGTGGTGAACATTGGGTAGTAGGTACTTGACAGTACCTAAATAAATGTGGAACTTAAAAAATACTCATAATTTGGCTGTACATATTACATATGATTACGAAAATGCCCTACCTTAAGTTGAAGTCAAAATTTTAAATTTTTATTGCTTGTAAAATATTTTTAATAATTAACAAAATATAAAGTTTTCGTTACAAAAAAACTTCGGTAATCTATCTATGTTATTGCAAATATATAAAAAACAAGTTATTTAATTTGATCCCTGTCGAGTATTGTTTTTCCCTCCCTTTCCCTAATAAGTAATATATTCAGTTTTTCGCGTAGAAGCAAATTAATTTTTATTCCGAATGTACCTTTAGCAAACGTTTTAATTTTTCCTTGCAAACAAAGAGTTTTTTTTAGGCAAATTCGTTAATTTAGACATTTTATGTGTTTTTCGCCAAAAGCTTATAAAATAATCGGCGACATAGGAACATGGTTGTCCACAAACAATACATTTACAACTGACAGTGGGTCCCCTAATGGAGAAACCAATAGAGCAGTCAGTCGAGGTCTCAGTGGAATCGATTCGGTAATCGAATCGATTCGTACTGTCGGGCAGAATGCCCTGAGGCGGTATTGTGAGATATAGAATCACACAATATGTTAAGACTGTCGGCAATGTCGTTTGTTAATCTTTATTAATATATCCAGTATTAGTTGCATTAACAACTTTTGCGGATAACGACAACGACGATAGTGTCGATCAGAATGAGTCGTCACAGGATTACATTTGCGGAATTATTGGCAAGCGCTCAATAGGTCCATTATATATTGGCATGTCGTCGTGAGTGCCCTGGTTCTACCTCTACCAAGCTCTTCGAGGACTACAGCTATGAATATACTTGACTTGTCAAATAATTTAACGCCGATATTATATAACCCCACCGCCCGCTTTTTAATCAGACAAGAATCCCTCGAATGACACTATCGGACACTTATTCTGACCGACACTATCGCCACATCTCTTCCTAGTGTCATCATCATATTGCCGCGCTACCGTTTGAAAGTTAAGGTAGCCGCAAAAGTTCCCTTAAATTAACTAAATCAATAAATTTTAGTTGTTTAAGTTGTTAAATTCCACGCGGAAGAAGCCGTGGGCTTAGCTAGTATATAATAAAAACGTTTGTTAGGTAAAACATTTCAATATTTCATGTTTTTAACAACACGTCGTTTCGATCACAATTCTACAGTTACTGTAAGGTATAAAGAGTACCGAAATACGTTTGCAATTTATCCTGTCAACTTCATTTCACTCTACTTATCTGACGCAAATAAAAAATAAACAACAGCAGCACCGTATTCTGTACGGAAATCTCGCAAGGGTTATAGAGGGGTGACGTCATTAAAATGTATGGACCTGACGCGAATTTTGACATTATACATGATGTTACAATATATACGGTTTGGTTTTTATTAGTCCAGTTGTTGTATTAATCAATAATAATTATGTCGATTAAAAAAATGTTATTACGAATTAGGAGTTTGCTGTTTGAAGCGGTAATCGCAAACTATTAAAACGATAGACTATTAGGTTCGAAATATATTTTGTATCAGACCATTTCTTAAGAAAGACCACAGGCTAACGTCATCTTTAAGTAACGTTATCTGACGTTAGCACGAGTGAAGCTGCGTAGAAAAACTTTTAGTGTTAATGTTTCTATCCCATTCAATTTGTGGCTTTTATTTAGTAGATACTAAAAAGTATCTCCACGCTCATATCCCCGAAGAGGTAGGCAGAGGCACAACCAGGGCACCCACGACTAGCCGAAGACACTAAGTCCCACAATGTGATGGTGGCAAGCCTATCGCCAACCGGGCACATTTCCAATCCCGACCAAAATTTTTTTTATTAGAAAATTGAAAAATCCAATTTTTTTTTGTTGGCCGACCCGGGATTCGAACCCGGGACCTCGTGCAGTCAAGTCCAACACCCGGACCGCTAGACCACAGATGCGACCGACCTAGTAGCTACTAGCTACTTGAAATAAATTAAAATAATATCTGACAAGCACAAACAGTAACACTCTATTGCAGACTTTAAAACACATCATAATAAACGTTAAAAATATAATCAATTCCTGCTTCAACAGCACCCTGATATATCAAACAAAAATTGCATATAAGTAAAAAAGAGAAAAATATAAGTACATACACCAGGTTATGATTTTTTCCTTAAAACAATGAAATCATAAAATTAATATTATTTAACAAATTAGGAAATACAAAATGTTCGGTAATAATTTAAAATATGATATTATCGAAATTGTATAACATTAATAAATAATGAAATAAAAATAAAAAATGTAGCGGAAAGTAAAATGTAGTAGTGAGTTAATGATATAAAATAATAGTAATAAATACGGCTATGGTAAATAGGTACACATGATTTTATCTAGTTATGATTACTAGTTACTAGTAAAAACTTATTCGGATTAAAAACATACAAGCGTTTATTAAAATTAATTTGATATGAAAGTTTCTGATATTATACAAAGTGTTACAAGTTTAACTATCAACTATTCGCACATTACTTATTAATAATAAACGGTAGTTGAATTAAAGAGTAAAGTGGTTACGATCGCTAGATCTAACTTTGAAACTCTTAGCACATTGTTTACCTTATTCATTTTTAATGTTTTTTTCTAAGATATAATTGTTAAATTTTTAGACTTTTATCTACTTTATATATACCTAACTACAACATAAAACATTTCGTTTACATTAGTCACTTTTAATTTTATTTATTTATTTATTTAACACTTTATTGCACACAAAAACTAAAATACACAAAATACACGAGAAGTTAAAAATGCACAAAAGGCGAGCTTATCTCTAACTAAAGAAATTTCTTCCAGCCAACCCAAAAAAAAATTAAGCTGTGAAAATAAAATGGAAGGCAATTTTAAAGTTTACGTTACCAATTTATTGCTGATATCAGTTTGTTTAAAACAAGGAAACATTTTATTTGAACGTTTGAAACACATTATATTTGAATTTTCTAAATATAAATTTAAACAAGGATAATAAAATTTTAAAAAATTTGGACATATGTAATGTGTTTTTAAAATATTTGTTTAAGATTAAGTATTGTCGTAAACACTATCTTACAAAAAATCGTAATATAATGCCCGCCAATATCCCAAAAGGGACCTATTAAAACAAATCTAAAAAAAATATTTAAACACCATGTACATATTTCGAACTTGTTTAAAGTAATCCACGAAGACGCAATATCTAAGCGTCACGCCCATCTGACGGTGTCATAATTTAAAAAAACATGTCTTTTTAAGTTCATTCTTTAAAAACTTTACTTTGATTTTTTCTCCCTATCTTCGATCAAAATTTTCCTTTGACGGGACTTTGAGGGAATAAATGAGAAAATAATTGCGCTGCATTATTCGATACGGCTTCTTTGAATCTGCTACAAGTTCAACATTAACAAGTATTAGGTTTTTAATATTTACACGATCGGTTTATAATTAACTATGCAAAGAGGAAATTAATTCTCTTGGGTCTTTGTGGAGTGCTTTAATTATCATTGTCAAAGTCTCGTTTTTATTGTTACGGTTTAAGCCTGATGTTTAATTACCTTTGCAATTAGCATAATTGCGATTTATTATTTTTTGATTTTGGACTTAGTTTGCTAAAGAGGTTATGTCAGTGTCAGGTCCTGATTTACTATTTTATTTAGCAACTTTTCTTGTGTTCGTTCTGGTCTCTTTGAAGTATTGCTGACCGTGACCGATTACATTGCACTCATTAATTAATTTGGGATTGTTAACAATTTTGTCTGCCATTACATCTGTTTGTTATTTCTGACCGCCTCATTCATCGAGTGGCTAGCGTATACGCCCGAACCCGAGCCTTGCAGTTGGTCGGTATAGTTAATACCGACTAACTGCAAGGCTCAGGTTCGATTCCCGACAAGGGCAGGAATTTGTGTGATAAACATTAAGATGTCTGCATTTTCGGGTCTGGGTCTTTATTAAATTTATTCTGGTATTTCTATGTTTTAGTATCGTCGACTAACATACATAACACAAACATATAATTTGCTTACTTTTGGAGTTAGATTAACTTTGAGTACATAACTTATCCAGAGATATTTATTTATTATTATTTTTAATATTGTGTTACAGTTTCAGGGGTAAGCTTAGATTAGCTATTTATATAATTTGTGATAGATGAAACTATGTAGGTAAATACTTCAAATAAATACTGCAGTATATATACCATTTATGATTAAATATCGTTTGTTATAGATATAAAAAAATATCTTCATGTCCATATAGTCAGAGATACAACAAGGGCGTCCACGAGTAGCCGAAGACACTCAGAGTCCCACAATGAGATAGGTTGCAAGCCTATTGCCAGCCGGGTACATATCCAATCCCGAGCAACATTTTTTTTATTAGAAAATTGGAAAAATCAGATTTTCTCTGATTTTAAACGCTTGTACTTTTCCACTACATACTTTATATTTTAGCCAACCCGTTTCACTTTTCACAGCATCATTAGGGCTTTATAAGTTAAGCAACATTTGGTGTGTTAACGGCCAGCCTTAACATTAAATTTTTGACTATAAGCTATACGAAAAACGCAGATTTGATTCCCTCAGATTAGCAACGCTCATTTAACATCTTAATACATATTACATCTATTGGGGAACAAGAATATTTTTTCACTCGTCTACTGCTTTGCGTGGTTACATTAAAAAAAAATAAAGTACACACAGAAAGTAATAACGCCAAATGCAAAATAAAAAATGTAATTTTGAATTCAGAAGCAAAAACCCTTTTGTGCTGAGCATCGGTGAGCCACTACTCATGCGACATAAAGTATGCAGAGAGCAAGGGTTACTCCACACCGACACAATTTGTAAGCAACAATAAAAAATCCCTTAACGACAGACAACGGTAAGTTGCTAGGGTTATTCGTCTTGTGCCCCTCGCGACGACCGAGATAGCATAATCTGGACATTCCTATTCGTAGGATTGATTTCGACAAATGGGTATGGGTATGGGTCTTACACAAGTACATACTCGTAACCGGTATTTACTACAGAGATTGAAATAATAAGTTACAGTAGGTACTCTATGTGTACAGCTTGACAACGACGAATGGATCGTCATTATTATATATCGTCGGTTATACGTCATTCATCACAGATCGCTTATTTCTTGACATAATATGTCGTGTATATTTGATTGGAAAAATATTTTTTAATGGATAAGAAATGTAATAATAGTACATTTTCATAACAAATGCAACTTTAGTATGTTAATATCTTCATATTGTAGAATTTTATATGATTGTTACAAGTATTTTTTTTATTTGATGAAAAAAATCAATACGTAATATAACGGTTTACATCAATACGTACAAATCTAGTTATACATATAATTGAAATGAGGATTAGAAGTTACTCATGGAAATCAATAATTAATAAAAATAACACAATAAAATTTATCTCAAAATTAGAAAAAAAGACAGAATTCTAACTACTGTTTGGCAACAAGTGATTTTAACTCAGGCGGAGCAAACGACGGTATTTTCCAATGTATTTGCTACAAATCCAGTTAACATAGCTAGCTCCATAGGTTATTCAGAGCTTTTGTGGGACACTAAAGATGATGATGGTAACAAAACTACAGTATAGCTGAACAGAGATCCACATTATCCTTACGCCAACAATGCATTCATTATTATTTTAAACGTAGTCGCCGTCGTCGTCCGTCATGTCATTGCGTTTTTATTGAGTTCGCGTCATGTTTACCGTTTCGTACGCAGCCTAGTGGGGTCTGAGTGATGGCATATTAAATCAGGTTAAGGTCAGATCAATGTTGCCGCAAAAAAAAATATTCGATGTGGTTTTCATGTCATAGAAATTTATGCAACGTATGAGTTTCTTCGCACTTTACAGTCAGATCACACAAAAAATAGTAAACGAAAACTACATTACTTACAATATACGGAGTGTTCTTTGACTGAGTAATGATAACGATACAATTTTATATACCTTTTAAGTAGATTTGTTTTAGTATTTTCTAAAAATAAATGTAATAAATAAATGTGTCTGGGGTAAAGTGCCCAATTCGAACTTGGGTTGTTAAGCCTGTTGGATGCGCCAGGTGATCTTTAAAATCCAAATCATAATATGACATTCGAGAGAATATGAGTCAGGTTAAGATTGAAGAAATAAAACATTGGCCCAAAAGTTTCTTTGTCAGTTTCTACAAGTTTGTCATAGTCATGATGTTAGCAGTTAGTGGTCCAGATACCATGAACGCTTATAGCAGTATTATTTTCATCTTGCTAAATGTCCGCCTTTATAAGCAACTTTATGGTATACGTCGCAAGGTTGTCTTTCTCCGATGACAATTAGTATTATTGAAGTAATAATGTTTTAAGAGCTTCTGGTAACCTCCCTGATCCTGACGTTTACCTCTTATAACCTTATTGACAGGAAAGTTTTCTATACAACGCAAATTGTGTATATATTTCATATTTATAGGTCTTGCAGGTATCTTTATTGCGCTTGTGTGGTTCGAACTTTTCCAAAATACACTACCATCTAAGGTTACCGATATTTGTTAACATTATAACATATACATTTCATAGTTGAAAGACCTCTTTTCTATAATTTTGTTGAAAAACGTATCGAATTATGTATTTAATCCTAAACAAATGCTTCATTTTGTGTCCATATACCAGTAACATTCTACAAGCGAATATTTTATGTCGAAGTTACACCACATATTTGGATCGGTCATTTCATAAAAGCAGTATCACTAAAACCTATAAAGTACCATATATACGAGTAATAAATAAAATGGTCCGAACCAGATCATTCTGTATGTCCAATAAAAGCTCATACGAAATGTAAAGGCGAAATGTTACATGAATTCTTCATTGCAAATTGTATGTTAGTATTATCATTTTTAGTGCTCGCCACACTGGTATTCAGATAGAATTTTTGATGCACTGGCAACACAGCTCACTGCGATTGGCTGCCTTGAATATTGTATGAACCAATCACCGCGTTGCGCTTATCGCTGCATTCCAATTTCAAATGATGAAGGCGGGAAAGCGACAAAGTAAGCTTTATGTAACGGACTAGCAATGAGTAATATCTGTATGTTGGTAATACCGTAAAGTCATGCATTGATATTGAGTTCTACAGAAAAAAAATATTATTTCAGTTGTAATTACTTTGCAACTAATATATAATAAGCAATCAGATTTATCTAAGAGAATAAGAAATAGCTTGTCCTTCACAACACTTATAAAGCTATAATGCTGGAATAATTTTATACTATTTGTCCTCTAAAATAACTCACATTTTTCTACATCTCACTAACATTGTAACACCTTTTTCTGTCACTAGTTCTGTTTTACGGTTCGCGTTCCGGTTTTACGGGTAGAGTAGATGGAAGACATAATAATATAAGATATAGTAAAACAATTTTATTTAGTCAAAATCATTTCGTCAGTTCGTAATGGTAAGATTTCGTTACTATATTTATAATAATTATTTAGATTATAAATGTGAAACTGTGTTCCCCTTCTTTCACTACAAACGTATAGGCTACTGTTATATTGATATTATAAAGGGAGGGTTAATTATCTTTCATAGTTACAGGAAACTTTTAGTTTAACAGTAAAAGTATATGTCAATCTGTTCCAACCTCCAGCTGGGATCGTGAGCTGAGGTATGGCTCAGTTTGACAATGTACCAATATTTTTGTTATTTCCGGTTTGGTATATTTGATAAAATCCTGCTGTAGGTATTTATATGTACATAATAAATAATAATATATGGGAAAAAATCCGACTTCGATTTCAATGACTACGTCGTACACAAAAATTTGGTCGATTTCCAGGTTCTCATAATCATATCCTGACTTGATGGCAATGGCACCACATTGAGAAAACGTTCTTTTAAAAAAAACGCATTTTAAAAATCCGATTGTAAAAATTCGATTAACACAAATAAAAAAAGTCGAACATATAACTCTCTCATTTTTAAAGTCTGTTAAAAATAAAGTAACAGTGTAACAAACATAATAATATAAACTAACCACGATCCCCATCGATAACTAGAAAGCAATAACCAGGAAACCATATCTGCCCAACAATTAACAAACAACACAATCACTTAGCTTTCAATGAACATAAAGACGGACATAAAACAGACAATTCCTTAAAGCAGCATGCTATTGAACGCATGCGTGAGGCAAATCTTATACCACTATGTCATACGCCGTAAAGAGTTATTGTGGAATACAAAGACACATTGTCTAAAGTCCTTGTCGATTGTTTGTGAATATGACATTTTCTTGTGCATTCAATTTACGTTGTTTACTACATAATTGTGTATTAAAATACAATGTAGTAATGATTACTATAGCTTCACTATGCACCCAAAGATTATCCCTAACGTTATCTGGCCGATCGTTCCAAAGCAATAAGACCTTCGTGTATGGAATATTTTTTTAAATATCTTTAGATTGAAATTCATTGTTATTGTAATCACATCTGTGTTTTAAGGGTCGTGTGTTGGCGTTGACTACATGATGTATTGGGTTGGAATGCCGTGTCGGTCAACATTAAAATTATGATTTCGTAATGTTTAATATAAATAGCGTTGATTGGAATTTGATAACTGTCCTATTAGCGATAGGCTTGTCACCTATCATACCGTGGGGCTAAGTAATTTATATTTTTTGTTAACTTCGGCTAAATGTAGGTGCCCCTGCTTATACCTCTGCTTAACTTTTTCGGAATACGTGCGTGAGGAAAATTGTTGTACTTATTAATGTTGGCTGTTTTGAATGACATTTTGTTGCAGTTTGAGCGCTCAATAATGTAGAAAAATACATTGTAGTGTTAATTGCTAAATGTTTTCTTGTCTTACATTGTGTGTATGTTTTGTTGTTTATTCCACGACAGCGATTAGATACCATAAAATATTTTATAACTCTCTTCATTTTATAGCGTAAACAAATGTATAATATTGGTCTTTCTTATTGCTTTACCGACTTTTCGGTGACTAAATAATGAAAGTTTTTGACGAGGCTGTTATTTTAGTAGATTTTTCAGAAGCATTGTGTCCAAACTTTTATTGGTTATGCTTATGACTGTAATAATTTCACCAATCCACATAACTAAGTGGTATGGTTCTGGGCACCACATCAGTGCAAGAACTGGTACCAAATCGCCTGCTATTACTTTCTTATTGCATACAAAAATCTTTAGAAATCAAAAACAAACAAGCCGACAGATTTGCTAGTTTCCCTTCTATTTATTAAAATTGTAAATTACTTTATTTTTTGAAAATGTATTTAAAATACACTAGACAGATAAATATAATCAACAGCAAAAACTCCATCCTGTTAATATTTATAATGTCTGTGCCCAATCTACAGAGTATAACTTGTATACAAAAGCGAAATGAAGATACTCTTACATTTTGATTACGGATTATAACAGACAAAGGAACAACAAAGCGGCAGGTAAATTAAATGCTTAGGTTAAACGAACAGACAGAACAATCATAAATATGATATCAACTAATGTTACCTGCCTTTATAATTTGGAACATTAACAATGTGCGTTTGGAATACAAATACATCACTGTACAAATTACTCGTTGCTCCATTGTTAAGCATTAGGCTAAGTTGTTTGGTGCAAGTTATAAATTATTACGAATATCGACGAGTTCACATTTTTTTTCGAATTTGTTTATTTGCACTTATACTTAGTGCGTATTACAATGACAACTCAGTCAATCATTCTATGGCATCATAACTTTTGAACGGATGGTCCCCTTTCGATACGGATTTTTCTGTATAAAAGCTGACATGATCGAGGTGGTTTTTAGCTACATTACATACTTACAGGTTTTGTTGGGATTATTGAACATTTTTAATTTTAAGATTATAATACTTACAGGTGAGTAGACTTTTTTACTAACTATTTAGGAACGATGTAGAGGTTTAAATTATCAAACTTTTCATTTCAGGCTTTGATTCATAAAATTCATTGCTTCACCAAATTTCATTGATAGGTTGATAGAATGGATTTCCTTAAAGGAACATCCCATCTTATTGAATATATGTTTTAATGGGATGTGATCGGGGGAGAGGGTCATATTGAGATAAAACTTGTTAAAAAGGTCGTTGTATTTAATACGTGAAATAGTAGGTACTATTACTGAAATTTATATTTTACTATTGTTGCGACGATAACGAATTTCAAACAGCTGTAATTTGTAACTTGCACCACAAAAATATAAGTTCACAGCAGTCATACGCATAACATAGATGAATTGGTGTACATTAAAGGCTCATGGCTTAATCTATGGCGATTAGCACTAGTTTAATTAGTCGGCCTGCGGGACAATAGCCACGAATTTGTCTGTTTCCAAAACAACGTTCTAAGAACTACAGCACATTATAGATATATTGTGTATCAATATCATACAGACAATAAACAGAAGGAATCGACAAAAAATTTACGAGTACCACCCAAAATTTCCCACCCATATTAATTTACCGTATTACCTGTAGGTATATCTATTACGTTAGTTTTACGAACAAATTATGACTACAACATATTTTAAATGAAACGGTGGATCTAACCATAAAAGAGCTATTAAATTGTAGATACATAATTAAAATAGATTAAAGAATCATAGAGCTTCATGATATCAAAAGAAAAAAAAAACAAAAAAGTACTAGAAAAACAAAAAAATGCAATTTTTTTCAAAACTGCTCCATACACACAAATTTAAATGAAAGCAAAAAAGGACGTTTCTCGAATAATGATTAAAACTATTAGTCCAACAGCGTAACTTTACATTTACGGCGTACATATCCATATAGATAAAATTCAATTGTTGTCTTGTTGTTAGTCTCGCTAAAACTCGAGAACGGATGGACCGATTTGTCTATTTTTTTGTTTTTAAATTACTTGTTCAATTCCAGAAAAAGTTTAAAAGATAAGAAACAGGGAAAAACTGCGAGGAAACTACAAAAACCAACAGTTGAATTTTTCCCATACAAACTGAACAGATTTAACAAAGTTCGCCAGAACAGCAAGTAATCAATATTTTACTGACATTGACTTGTTTGCACTCTCTAGAAATGCTTTCAGGCGTAAAATTTTCCAAAAACTTGAAATAATAAAATAGACTAGAATAAATTATTTTACTTACTCCTCTCTCTACACGCGCAATCACGTACGCGCGCTATCACGCACACGTACACTCTCTCACACACACACACACACACACACACACACACACACACACACACACACACAAAGATTCTGCATACCATTCTGCATAAATAGTGACCTCTTTAATTTATTTCTAACATTAATATTTTTGATTGCTGACTTTTTTTGCTATTATACTGTGGAAAATTTTTAAATAAAGCGATATAAAGGTGACAGATAAGTTAAATATGCCAGAGTTATAGATTTATTCCGGACTTGTAAATATAAACAGTGATATCACAATTAAGACACCATGATAGAATAAGATGGGCGATGGCCGGTCGAATTCCACTTTAACCCCGGTCACGGGATAGCAATATTTATGGTTTAATCGCGGTCTTATTGAAAAAAAAATTAAATCAGGTTTCTGAAAATTCCGTCAATTTCTCCAATGGTCAGAATTACGCGGCGCCTATAGTAAACATCCAAACATGCAAAAATGACTAAAGCCACTTACGCAAGAAGATAGGTGTACCACGTTACCATCTATCTTACTTTCCAAACTAGAACTTAGGTACTTTTACAACGAGTAGAAGCACTAAAATATATAAATAAATACATTTTACTGGACAAGTTACACAAATTGAATCTAACCCCAAAGTAAGCAAATTATATGCTTGTGTTATGGGTGTTAGTCAACGATACTAATACATAGAAATACTTAAATACTTAGATACCAGAATAAATATAATAAACACCCAGATCCGGAAATGCAGATATCTAAATGTTCATCACACAAATGCCTGCCCCCGTCGGGAATCGAACCCGAGCCTCGTGGTTGTTCAGTGTAGTTAGGCGTGTACGCTAGCCACTCGACCAACGAGGCAGTCAAAATAGTCAAGGAAGACAGGATCAATGCGGTCAAGTCGTTACGGGACTGTACTAACTAGCCGGAGTAATGGCACTAGTGGAATAATTTAGCTGTATAAAAACATAATTCCACTAGCAGACGATAGGATCAACACATTGCTGTGCCAGAAAGGGCTTTGATTATCGTGATTAATTATTAATTTTGGTTTTAGTTAGTTCATCTTCCGTTTTAGGTCATCTTTAGTTTGAGTGTTGCAAATAAGCAATCAAAACAAGTAAAAATAAAATAACGAAATGGAAATATACAGTAGATAAATTAAACATAATCAAGATGATCCAGAATAAACAATGTACCATAGTAACCGAGCTATATGCGAAAACAATAATTATTATCGTGGCATTAATTACGAAGATAATACTTTAGATATTGTAAATATTGACACACATCGGAGTCGCTGCCTTAACCTTTCGCTATGTCATCTATTATTACGATATCTGGATCTAATTTTACAGCAACAGCCAGTTATGTTAGAACTACGATAAATTGTTCATCAATTAATTAACCAACAATATCCTATAATGTAAGATACTGACAGGTCAAGTTAGAATAGTGTTGATATAGACTAAACATTGAGATATTACGTACCTTTTGATTATTGCATACATTCTATAGGCTCGTGATCTAACAAAATCATTGTCTTTACGAATTTGAACTTTTTTATGTATACTCTGAAAATTGAAATAAGTCTAGTTTGACACATTTTATTAATAATTTTTTATACAACTTACAATATCAGGAAAATTAACCAAAATCAAAAATACGTAATAATTTCGTATTTAATCATAAGGAGTAAAACTAAACAATGATAAAGAATTGAACCATTGAAACTAAACAATGATAGAGAATTAATCTAGGTATACATCTTTATCATCATTATTAAAATTTTAATGCACAGGACGAATCTATTACATCTGTGGCTAAATTAACAATCGCTATGACAAATTAAACAATAACATCCAAAATTTATTTTTGAAAAAAAATATACAGTTCTCTGTTTAGCTTTTCGTATTTCTGTTTTAATTAAGAGGTTTTGTATCAATCAATAATCTATAAAACTTAATGAAACAAATTAAAAGTTTCCTGAACCACAAAACCATTTTGTGCAAAAGAAAACATTTTTGACAAAATAAAATTTAAGCACAGTAAAACTGCAAAATCATTTACGTAAACAAAAAAATATTATAAACCTGGATTTCATTATTTGGACAAATCTCTTCATCATGATCAATGATTTAGGGAGTGTGTATGGGTGACCAAGTGGTGAACTACTTGCATCATGTAGATGATGTTGTACTTTTAGCCACCACATCATCTAAGCTAGAAACACTGGTCACAGTAACTGTTATGGAACGTGATTGTAAAGAAAGAGGCTTACGTAGAAGTACAAGAATGAAACCAAACATTTGGTATTTGAAGAAACGTAGCCAGAACGAATGTAAGAGTTTTAGTTGATGATCTAGTGCTAGAACAAGTGAATCAAATTGTGTATCTTGGTTGTGCTTTTAGCACGGATGGTAGATACGACGCAGATTTCTAGAAGAGTGTGTGCATGGAATAGTGGGAATGGAGCGCTGCGTAAGATATTTAAGGCGTCTTTTTAGTTAAAGTGAGAAAGAGTAGTATTGAAAAATTGTTGGTGTTAAAATGAGAAAAGACATGCTTCGCTGGTTCGGTCATGTGGAAAGAACGGCAAATGAAAAATTGACAAAGCAGATATACATTGCAAATGTGGATGGATGTAGGTACTCGGGGAAACCTAGGTTAACATTCCACGATCAAAACGCTCGAGTGTTACCCGAGGATGGTGTCAAAAATCTCCAGGGCAGGCGTGTTTGTATGAAAAGGGTAATGAATGAGGTGGAAGCTAGACAGGTCTGCAAGGATCGTGAGATTTGACACTCGACACGTTTTGCCTACCCCGTAAGGGACTCGGACGACGTGCAGATATCTATGTATGTATGTATGTGTGTGTTCGTTATCAGATCCAGACTTGATGGCAATGGAACTACCTCGTAAGTGCGCTCAAATTGTTTTACTATCATCCTTATACTTATGGTCGCCTCTGTGGTCTAGTGGTCCAGCGTTGGCGTTGACTACATGAGGTCCCTGCTTTTATATTTCAGTCGGGCAATGTTTTTTTTCAATACTAAAATGAAACTAGCTATGCCCGGGATTGGATAAGTAACTGGTTAGTGATATATTCGATTTTAATACCTGCATCTATACCTACCGCTTCAGAGATATGGACGTGAAGACACTGATACTTATTTATAAGACTAGTTGCTTTACCATCAGGTGAACCGCTTGTTCGTTTACCTACTATTTTACAGAAATAAAAAAAAATATGTAATTTCTAATGTCTAAAAATGCATATTTTTGACGTACCTTCATCGTTTACGCCAACATTCTTCATCCGTAACTCCGTAAATAAATGTCGTCATAATAATTATGAGGTAGTAATATAATAACATACGTGTTTTAATTGCACTTGCCGCGTTTTAGTGTCTAGTCTTACCGAAAATAAAGCAATGTGTGGCTATTTCTTGGTCGTTCTACTATTTAATTAGCCATATTATAGCCCATTAAAAACAATGTTAAGGGTGAGACCACCGCAAGTTCACTATAAACGAGTCGACATTAGGATTTTATTAATTTCTAGTCACTCTACTTATTTTAATGTTGTCTTAAACTGTTACTTCTTAAACTTCGCTGGCGTTGTTCCAATTTGCGATATGAGCAAATATTTTAGTAATAGTAATTCGTAGATTTGCTTGCAATTTTTTTGTTGCTGGATAGATTTTGATTTAATATACATAAATAGCTTTACCTAGATGATGTACATCTTATTTTAAAAATAATAATTTCAATTTTATGAACTTTGTTTCTTGGTATTCTATACTTATGTATTTCAGTAATTATATTTTTATCTTTCCTAAGCTTAACATAAAAACGCAGAGCGTTTCAAAAGTAGGACAATAACGTAAAACCGACCTTTTAAAAACACTCAAATTGTGTTTATTTTAAACACTTATTTAGGTTGCAAATTGCGATCCTTGACGGTACGAAAAATAAAAAAAAATTTTTTAACTTATTACTAACAATTTGCATGAGGCAAGATAACTAAGACGAAGAATATAAAGCAATATATTTAAGTATTTATTTTTGTTTATTTATATTAAATAAAAAAACTGTTACAATTAGTAATGGCATCATGTACTTCACAAAAACTAGTCGGTTAAACTGTGTATATTATTAACATAAATATAATAACATTTTATCGTAATACTGCTAATAAGACTAACAACTAACTATTAAAAAATAAAAACACAATTGCAATAATGATGAAGAGTAGTTTCGTTATATTATAGATAGATGCAGAAATTCTTTTTTTTTTCAATTTCATTGCATAAATATCATTCAGTTCGGTTTTTAATGATTTCGAGACATTATTCAATGTGAATGAAATTTTGTAATGCTACGTACATTTAGCGGAATCATGTCTACGTTTAGGTAATTTTATTTATTATTTCATTATTTTATTTTCCGTGATTTTTTGGTTGCTGATTGTTAAATATTAAATCAAAGACTAAATGTTACGAGTAATTATGTTTCTAATGCCAATGGTATCAGTAATTGCGTTTTAGGTATCTCACTTAGGGCGCTGAATATTGGTGAGTAGGACGACAAATTTGATAAATTTTCTCAAACATAGCTGAAATTGCATACATTAAAAAATAAAACTTATCAAACATACAGTCACAGACTTCATACATTTTCTAAATTCGTGTCCAAGGTTGTAAGAGTTCTTTCATCTTGCAAATCCAATATTTGTTTACTAAACTTTTATACAAGTTTTTTCATATCAAACATTTTAAGTATTTGTTAATTAAAATACGTCTGTTAAATTTGATAATTTTCTTCATGGTCTGACCTGATTGTTAGACAGATATGTTTACAAATAACGTCTACAATTTACTTTTGCCTACCTGTCACTCGCGGTTTCGCCCGTCTATTCAAGTTATTTTACTCTCCCGCAGTAATTATTTGCTATAAAAAGCCTTAGTCCTTTTTTAATGTTAATTTAGTTCAGCCAATTTTACATCAAAATGAAATTTACGAATTACTTCTGCTACAGATACTGATCTGTGAATTTTTCTTAGTCCAGTTAGACATAACTTTATGATAACGTAAGGCATTTTCGGTTTAACAATTACAACTAACCTCCTTTGATAAAATCAGTATGGTAATGAAAATAATTCATTAGTTATCTAGTAAAAAAATAGGACATTTTAAAGTAAGCATACTTACTTGTTCTGCTTAACAGGAGTAGTTGATGGTGTTGGCCTTTTCTCTTCTTTAATAGTACTATTATTCATTTTAGAGGTTAATCTTTTTAACACGTCATCCATCGACCGTTTATGTGGGTTAGCAAGAGACAAAGCACTATTGTGATTCAGCAGTGAATTATTATTGTTGCATAACCCTAAAACCTTTGCTTCAGCACCGGGACTGCTGCATTCTGAGGAACCTCGTCTTCGTGCTTGAAGATCGTTGACTTGGTGTAGACTTAGAAAAGATGAAGGGACTAGAAGATTATTTGTCATGTCTAAGGTTTGATTAAATCGTTGTTTCTTGCTCGGTTGTTCGTCTTCGTATTGTGCCTCTTCTTCGCTGATTGACGTTCTGGGAGAGGAGCTCGGTGAGAATTTATAGAAATTATGCTGTTCGTTGTCGTCTGACTCGTGGTGGTCAGAGAAATCCAGATTAGCAGGTCCAGCTTCTGATTTTTCTGTATCAACGGCTCCTTCTTGCAATTTTGACGGCGGCGATTTTCTTTTAGATGACATGTTTCTGCAAAAGAAGAGTCAAATATTATTATCACATTTACTATTTTCAACGCCCCAACGAAAAAGTAGAGATGTTATAAGTTTGACGAGTGCGCGCTTGTGTATGTGTGTGTGTGTGCGTGTGTTTGTGGATCTATGTGTGGCATCACATCTTTTGTTGGACCGATTTTGATTCGTTTTCTTTGTTTGAAAGCTTATGTGATTGAGATGGTTCTTAACTATATTAAAAGTAGGTTTTGTTGGGGGTTCCGTTGAATATGTTTAATTTAAGTGTTTTATATTAAAAATTTGTTTGAAAAGCAATAGACATTATGTCACCAATACCCTTTTTATATACATCTTTCATCTATGTAATTTAAAAATTGTCATTATGCTGACCCATTATACCCAAGTATCATCTTTGTGACGAATGTTAAAAATATCTATTTCAAATGGAGAAATCCATATGATAGTTTGCTTTTTAATATTACTTAAATTCTTAAATTTAAGCCTTACTTAATTTTTGTCGTATCGTATACATCTTATTTAATAAGTTTTATTCTTCTAAATCTATTAATAGTTCTTTTTAATCTTAAAAACAGTACTTTTTTTAATTTATTGACATTAATAATGATCACAATCATTTGTTAGTGGAAACAGGCGCTCATTGAATAATTTAGGTGACAATAAGCCTTGCTCAGCGATGTCCTTAGTGGTTTTCACCATAATGTAAGATTTATACTCAGAACGAACCAATAACCTTTCGAAGCAAGCTATTTACAACATAATAACATTAAGAGAATACGGAACTTCATCAAGTATATAGAGATCATTTTATCTTGTTAGAAACACAAATAAATCTGTTGATCCGTATCACAGGTCAGACGTCAGACGTGTTTGTCACTAACTCCAAACTAGTTGAACTCGCTTCGTTAAAGCACCTAATTGGGCTTCGCTAATTGTACTAATTGCACCTCCTTTGGACTTAAGGTGTCCGTTATAGGATCTGGGAGGATTCATGGTTGTATTGGAAGTAATTAAGAAGATACGTATGTTTGATTGATTTGAGTTCAGTTTTGTATGCTATTTACAGGGTGTTAAAAGTGGTTGGTTTTATGTATACTGTTTTATACAAGTTTATTTATTTTCCAACTACATATTCTATTTTTTATTTATGAAGTTGAATGATTATTTTTACAGATAAAGCAGTAACATGATCAGTGATCGCGGTATCCTCATGACCTCTGATCGGCGTTTTAAAAAATCAATATTATTTCAAATTCGTTTGCCGATTTCTTGTTTTTAAATGTGTTAATTTTGAAGAGGTTTAACATTAAAATCTTCAAGAAAATGTTCAAGTTTTGAATTATGGAGATTGATTAAATAATACATATTTTTATTTACAACCGATAATGTACCAAATATTACCGAAACTGTAGACATTGCATTCCTTTTAACGAGGTGAAAAGAACTCTAACGAATTATATATTATGACTTTTTTGCTCCGCTTAGAGTGTTTGCTTTGATATACGATTAGGTATATATTATGTTCTCTGTCAACACAGTTAATAAGCTATATCTTATATTTATTTGTGTACACACCATACTTTATTATACAAATCAGTTTCCAGCTGCTTTGATTACCCATAGCTCAAAATTTAACAAATTGGTTTAATAAATTATGCTATGCAATAAGCTATGTTACTTTTTAGCCGACTAGAAAATGGAAGAAGTTCTAAATGCCACTGTATGTTTAACCTATATTTATAACGCGATAACTCTTTCAATAGCCAATCAATTATGATGGTTCTTTTTTCTAAAAACCACCTCGACCATGGACTCATGGGATATCTAGAGAGATAGGTCAAAATTCCGAGGTGGTCCCATCTCAATTTTGTAAAAGTTATTGTTCATTTTATTTTATATCTTGTTATTAGTTAATTAAAAGTGCATTATTTCTTACTTATTTTGACGATAAAAAAAAATTATGCATTAGCTTTGATATGATTTGATGATTTGATTAGGTGTTAATTACTGGCCAGCGAAACCAAAATCATAGTGTAAAATGCAGGGACAACATACAGCAGTTTTACTCTCCCTTCGTCTTACGAGTTTTCAATCACGTCACGTGTCCTGACGAAAGTTCAACATTTTTTACCAATCTCAAAAATAAAATAAAAAAAAAGTCACCCGCCTTTTCAGTTTATCTCATACCCAGTTCGCAGTGACCTTAAATAATAGTGAGCAGATCTTTATACCATTTAAAAGTAACACACAGGGATTTCAGATGAACGCTTGGGCTTGTACCTATATTAGGCAAACAATATTATGCATATGTGCCTTGTATCTACAAACATGACTATAGAAAAAGAATAATTTATTATTTGTTTTGTGAATGTTACATACATACATACATACCTACATATCTTCACGCCAAGTCCTTTACGGGGAAGGCAGAATGTTGTTTTACTAATTTATTTAGTAATTGAATAACTGAATTACATCAATAGTGCAATGAGTCACCAGGTCGTGGGTCCTCAAAGCGCACCCAAACCCCTAGGACCGCCTTACATATTCCCGCCAATATATCAGTGCCTACTCGCATTTAGTGTTTCGGTTGTGAAGGGTAGTGTATTCATTCCATTTACTTATGAAAGTCGACTTCATAGCCTACTTGGAAATGCAGTTTACATTGGTGTTGTATTATACCTATCAATAAATGTCTGCTAATTTGTCTTTCTATACTATGGAAACCTGTATTTTTCCCAGATGACAAGGTCTTTAAGTAGCTATCGAATTCTGTCATGGTCATTGCAGTTAGCGGGTATGATATAGGTACGAAATTTTATAAAAACATAACAACATTGTATATAGACAAGACATGTTTACAAGAAATAAGTCGATATTCATAAAAATCGATAATTGCGAGTCCTGACAATCAATATCGGGGCGTCCTGTTAGCACGGTGGCGTCCAAATTATATTACTCGACAATAGGGAGAAGACGTAGGCATAGGTAAGTTTAGATACACCATGTTATTATTTTGTGATTTCGTTATCTTAACTAAAATATTTATATGTACGTAATTCTGAAAAATCCCTTTGTGACATGTTTGTGAATACAGGTTAATCTCATAACCTTTTAGATTACGTATTTTTATGCACTTTGCACCATGTTGAGTATTTAAGAGAGTTAGATATATACTAAATTCTATGATATAGAGTTGCAAAAGCATTTATTTGAAAGATAGAGTGCCTAGCGAAATTGGTAAACATACAAAAACAACAGCTATTGACACAAGTAAAACAGATTAAAAAAATACCTATAGATTTAAATAATTGAGCATTACCTACTAAGAAATAAAACTATTACACTTTTTGTTCCTCCCGACCAAAATGCCAATTTGTTGTAAGGACCTAATAATAAAATGTTTGAAAAAAAATAATTAATTTAACGTAATTACAGAAATCTTGGTTGCCGTTTGTTTCGCCGTTTCTTCTTCTGACTGATTTGTATTGGAGGGTCTGGAAAAAGTGATAGTTACGGTAGACTAGGCTAGTATGAAAAAAAATGTTGAGATGTTAAAACATGTGTAGTTAAACAATTATTTTCATGAATATTGAAATGTTTGCACACCACAACACGGCAAAATATATTGAAATGCTTTAATACATTTAAAACATCTTTTCAACACACAAATTCACCAAAATATACATATATTTTATAATAAGAAGGCAAACAAGCAGACGGATTACCTGATGGTAAGAAATTTCCGCCGCCTAGTGACACCAAAGGTGGTAATGGTGCGTTGCCAACCTGAGGCCGGGATGTTAGGCCTCGAGCAAAAGTGAGTTTACCGGCTACCTTACCCTCCGAACCGGAACACGTCATTACGTTATGGCGGCTGGAATAGGCAAGGCAGTGGTACCAATCCGGGCGAGTCGCTGCGAAACTCCACCACCTAGTCAGATGTCACGGTGTTAGTGATGGTAAACCTATGCTCGCCTTTTATAAACTGCCTGGCAAGGAAGGCAGGTGGTCTATTCTGCAAAGGAGCCCGGACCAACACGGGGAAAATATATTCTTTTCATTTCATTTTATTATATAATTTTAAGCTCATCTCACAAATAAGTTTCCAAAATTTTAGATACATAAATTTATAAACAAAAGTAATGCTATATTTTTGAATTAGTATGTAATTTAGTATATAGGAACATCTCCTGTGTTAATTTAAAAATTAATTATTATTTCAAAGCTAACTATTAATTACACCAATCATTTATTTGATATATTACAAGTACTATTAGGTGAATATTTTCTCATATTTGTCTTTACCTTTTGTCTCTACCTTTATCTAGTCTAGAGTCTTGGCATCAGTTAAATTTTGCCTTTGAGGTCTAGCGTTCCAGCGTCGGACTTGACTTCTTGATATCCCAGGTTCGATCCCTGGGTCGTGTGCACCACAAAAAAATAGAAAATGTATATTTTCATTTTTTTTATAATAAATAACGTTGTCTGGTATTGGATATGTGCCCGGTTAACGATAGGCTTGCTACCTATTAGCCGAATTGTGGCCTCTGGCTACCCCTTTGGGCATATGGACATGAAAATACTTTTATTTGGATATGAAAACATTTTCCAATAGATTATAGACAAGTAGCCAACTTCGCATTTAGTAGATTTATGTTATTAATAATTATAATCTCGCTACAGGTGAGGCAGTTATTCGGTTATACATTACATGCACATTTGTCACAACCAGGATTAATATTTATACTTGACAGGTCTAAATGTTGCCATATCTATGGCTCTAATCAGATTTATTCACAGGTTCTGCGCTCAAATAAAGGTCAGTAAAGTGTCTCAAATGGTGTAGGTATAGTTATATTGTCTTATGAAGTATTGTGGTTGGTTATTCCCTGTCACTCTTCCTCTCAAACTGCATATAAAGATCATAGCGTGACGATATCATATATTTAAAAGTGGTATACCTTGTCAATATAGTAATATATAAAGATCTCCTAAAGTAATATATAATCGCCTCTGTGGTCTAGTGGTTCAGTTGTTGGACTTGACTGCATGAGGTCCCGGGTTCGAATCCCGGGTCGGGCAACAAAAAGAAAATTGGATTTTTCCAATTTTCTAATAAAAATAAATGTTGCTCGGGATAGGATATGTGCCCGGTTGGCGATAGGCTTGCCACCTATCACATTATGGGACTTAGTATCTTCGGCTAGTCGTGGGTACCCTGGTTGTGCCTCTGCCTACCTTTTCGGGGATATGGGCGTGAAGATACCTTTTTTTTTAAAGATCTTATACATATCGAACTAGTAGTTGCACCGACTAGCACGCAGAAACGAATAAACAAATCTTAAGCGTTATTATATCACTACACTTTTGTAATTAATTCACAAACAAGAGTCCTTTAAATACCTAGTACGTATTGCAAGAAATACATTTTGACTTGCTTATATTTTATGAGGTATCTGCTCCTTGTCTAAGTGACTGCGATGATGGAATCATTAAAAAAGTGACAGGGTCGAACATATCTTATTCCTATAATTTTAATTTTTTAACCACCAAGGAAACAGAGGGATAAGTTTGACGTGTCTGTTTTGTGTGTGTCTGTCTGTAAAATCTTTGAAGAAATAAATCTACTTGTATGCGGATTTATTTGTTTGAAAGCTGACGTGATCAAGAGGGTTCTTAGCTATCTTACATACAGGTTTTGTTGGTAGAACTAAACCCGAATACAATCCAAGCCTTAATTTTGCCAGGATTGTTTATTTTTTTGTGTTGTACAATATTATGGCAAACATACAACGTATTATAAAGACAAGACAAAAAAGCGTACAAATGAGGATCTAATCGCTTAAAGCAACTTATGCCGACGAGGAAATATAAAGCAGGCAGACATAGCTTAATTTTTTTTACAAGTCCAAAGCAATAAAGCGGAGTTTAAAATTTGTATGAAATCAGTTCTACGCTGACGAAGTAGCGGCTAAGCAACCACTAAAATAATAAAACGTTTACCAAATGTAATTGGTTGAATCTCATCAAATGCGCTTGTATAAGTAAATAATACCTTCCTGCAAGCGTGACGGTTGATAATAGATGATAGCAATGGGGTATTTTCTGTGAAATACAAAAGTTGGAAATTTTCTGAGCCGTCTGAGCGTTATATATTATACGCAATAATATTTTACCAACATAAGGACATGAATTTCAAATCAACTTAAGCACAAATGAAATGAATAATCAATCTGCACTTGACAATAATAAACTGGCAACACGGCGAAATGAATTTACTGTTTCAATTGTATTGACTCCCTCGATAGTTCACGTCTACGGACAACCTTATTTTATCTGTAATTCAGTTGAAAGTAACCTTTATTACTGAAACAATAAGAATCACATTGACACGAAAACGATTGTTGTTTGAAACTATTAATTTCCTTTCAATTACCTACACAATAACATCACGTGGTGGCGGGAACAATATGGCGATTTGGCACGAAATTGTCGAGTCAATTACGTTTAGAGAATTGCCGTGTTCGGTAAATCATGTTGTTATAAAATATATTTCCTAAATAAATAATAAAATAACAAATATGAAGATATTATATTAAACTAGCTGTTACCCGCGGCTTCGCCCGCGATAAATTGAGATGTAAGCTATCCTATCTCTCAAGTTGGATCGAACTGCACATGGTGTGCGAATTTTATTATAATCGGTTAAGTGATTTAGGAGTCCATTGAGGACAAACATGGTGACACGAGATTTATATATATTAGATTTATTCTGGTACCAATTTAAGTATTTCTTTCTATGTATTAAAATCGTTGACTAACAACCATAACATAAGCATGTAATTTGCTTACTTTGGGGTTAGATTCAATTTGTGTGACTTGTCCAGGGATATTTATTTATTTCTTTTATATTATGAAATTAAATGTTTTTAACATGTTTAACACAACTTAGATTTAAAAAAATCTAATCATTTTTTAAAAAAAAGTAAAATTTTCATGGTAACTCAGTGAGAAATTAGAAAAACATTAGGGTGAGGTTCAATAGGGCACAGCTGATTTCAATTTAAGAGGGGGAGCTTTGGAAACAATGCTTCGAGGAACTTACGGCAAATTGTTTTGTAAACGAGGCGCTACCCTTTAAGTGTTACAATGAAAAATTGATTTTTAAAGCAGAAATGTTATTTCGTGTGTTTAAGCTTTTTATAAAATAATTTCAAATAGCAGAATCTGAAGATTTTAATGATGTTTATTTCTTGGTTCCAAAGTATTGAAATTACAGTAAACAATAAAAAGTTCCAACACTTCGTCATGAAGTTTATGAAGTTAAAAATAACCTGATTAAAACTAAAATACTTACTTAAAATGTTTGCTGGACTTTGGTATTATATAGCAAAAGGACAACGAACAGATAATCTTTATTTCTGGTAAGAAACATATCTATACTGACAATAAAGAGGAAATAATAGATTGTTAACAATAAATTTTATTTTGTATTTATTATATAATAAAAATATTTGCATGTTAAATAATATATCAAATTTGTTAAACATGTTTCCTTCGAAACGTCTTCCCAATCATGGCGAGGACTAATTATTATATTACGCGAACATCCGTCTTCAAATCACCCTGAGATGGACGATCGGGGTAACGAATTCTCTACTTCAAATCTATTAGTAAAAGGAAATTGCCACCGTCCCGTCTTAGGATCAGGTCTTTCGATCACGTATGCCTTGGTTGTGAATACTTAGATATGGTGTAAGATTTATTATAAGTAGGTATATATGGAGCTATCTACATTTTTTTGAATTTAGAAGCCTGGACGACACTTACAAAATATGGAAGACACTTTGGCACATAGGTTGGTAAAAATGTGAAATACTGTCTAATGATAACATAAAACTACGGTTTTTTATACGACTGTTACCTTTTAGTGTCACATTTGCAAAACTATATTTCCTGAATAAACTATTACCTGACAATAAGAAAACGCGACACCTAGAAACCTCAGTTGGTAACAACGCCTTAACTTGATGGTAGAATGTTGTGAGAACGATGTAACGAAACCTAAATTGTCCAAATGCTGAGGCAAGACAGTAGCAATAGTAGAAACTAAAACACCTAGTCAAAGTGATGGTCATACTTAAATATTAAACGAGATTTATCTCTTACGAGGTTTTCTTCTTAGTTTGTTTACATTCTTCAAAATCACATCATGTACTTAATATATATTTAGAAGTTAAAGAAAAAAATGTATTTTTCTATTTAACTAATATATCGTTTTTCCTTTAGATATGTAATCCGAGTTATAACTCTTTCTAAAATTTTTCGTTGTAATTTTTCATTGATACAATTTGTAGTGCCTGTGTGCTAGGAATGTCTTCATTAGCAGGTTTCTAAATTTTTAATATCACATCACTAACGGAAATATATTTGAACTCCTACTGTTGTTTTTCATAACGATTAGGGAAAAATATGCATTTTTTATATTTTTCTAATATTTTTTAAAATATTCATAATAATATTTTTATAATAATATTCACCATCAGAAAGAAGTGATCCTTCACCGTGTGTAAAACAAATTTCATTTTAAAACTATATAAGACAATATTATGCTTGGCTGATCTAAATTCGAAATAATGGAAGTTCTTATCGTCTTACTACAAAAAAAAAACGTTAGCTGAACAAGCCTCTTTTACAAGCCTTTATTTAACCTGCTATATATATATGTTTGTTCGGGTGGAATCTTGTAAGTTGTACTTGGTCCGCTTTCCGGTTGCCGATTATCCTGAAAATTTGCATGCGTGTGTAAATTAGATGACAATGCAAAATAATCATAACAAGGAGATGAGAACTACACTGTTGTAGAGATATCGGCTACTTTTATTCTGATTGTTCGAGAAAGGTGCCTTTAAAGTCACGGACGTGCATTTTTTTATGATTAACAATTTTAAAGAGCCCTCAATAATAAGAACAATTATATAACGAGTATAGCTATTATTCTATTGATCTTCTTAATAATATATTCAAACAATACAATACAAGAACAAAATTTAATACAGGCCCTCGAATTCCTCCTTGTGTTTATTAGTTTATCTTGTAGCTTTTATAAAATGTCTACTCCCATCGAGATGCTGATTTTATAAAAGGCTTACATTTATTATAAAGAAACACAATAACAATAAACACAAAATAAGATTTCAATAACACAATTATAGAGACGACGCCTGCAAATTGAACGAAGCAAAAAACCGTAGAACAAACATATAAAAAAACATCCAAGTTGATGTCGAAGGGCACAATGAAAAATAAACATTTATTAGAAATATTGTGAAGCTTCCTTAATTCAATGAAACGCGAAGACATTTCTTTAAGTCAAAAGAAAAATGTAGAAAACACTCGGGGCAGTAACTGGATTATTCTTTTCAATAATAACTTTATTTACAATAAAATAAGATTGAAAACGTTGCCTGTAAATAGAATTTAAATTTACCATTTCAATAGGGAGCTAAGTAGGGTAATTGACAAAAGTTTGGAACGAAATTGCCATTTTCACAAACATCGCTCCAATTTTGATTTTCTTCGAGTACAATGTAAGGAAAATAAAAAATAAAATCTTAATATATTTTGGAATTGGATAAAAAAAGCTTTTATTTTTTTGAATTCTTAAGTAAAATGATTTATTATACGGAAATAAAAACATTCTAAAAAAATAATTAAGAAATTTTTAGGGTCGCAATAGTTAAAATATTAAATAATCTTTGTTTTTGTATGAATATAATTAATAGAGATAATACTAATTTTATGACCTTTCCGCAGTTATACTTTAATAAAGCAATTTTAAGGCAAACAAGTAGGCAGATCTCTTGATAGTTAGAAAATCATATCGTCTAGAGAATCCAAAGATGGTTGCAGTGCGTTGCAAATGAGACTGAGATGATAAGCCTCTTGTATGAACAAGTTTGCCCGAGTATTCTCCAAAATGGAACAGGACAATGACAATAGTCGTAGATCTCTACCACATTATCATGGTCATAGTGTTAGTGACAAATAATCTGAAAATATTTATTTATTGAAGTTGTATCAGAATAAATAAAACCAAATGACATGTCAAAACAGCACAACATTAGAGAATTGGCATCTTTTGAATGGCTCGAGGGTGAAATTATTGGCAGGGAATTACAAGAAAATTCCCTTGAAACTGGAATCCACAGAGCGGCAACAACTAGATGAGCCAAACATAAAATTGTGGTATCAAAGGTAAAAGAAGCTACGCCTAACCAATTAACAATAGAGTAATTCTCTTGTAATAATTGACTCTCTTAAGATCAAATGGAATTGATGGATTGATATGATTCACAAAGTCGACTTTCACATCTGATCTCTAGAGTGTCATTACGGTACAAATACACGAGGACTAGTAAATATAAAGATAGGACAGTGGGATACATGTAAAGGTTGCGTTTGCAAGCGAATTGAATATTGTATATGTATGTAAATTGTTGAATGCAGATCAACGGCCCTTGTTTTTTTGTCAAATTAAAAATAGTTTGGCTTTACGACTATCATGACACATAACACACAGATATTTTTTTTTATAACACACCAAAAAGTAAACCATAATATCATCGCTCTGTTGCAACGTGTAAGAAGGACAAACTAACAAAACGAAATCTTTAAAACGTTTCCTTTCAGAAAATGTTATGTTCTATCAATTACTCTCCAATATATAACTTAATCTAAATTATAGCCATTTACAGATACGATAAAACATTTCTTCATTCGGGCGGAAATCTTATAGATACGATTTTTATCATAATTTATATTGGAAACATAGAAGGAGTATATATGTTTAGAATACGTTAAAATTTAATTAAGATTACTTCGCAGATAGTGGCCGTAGTTAGTTTTATTTATATAAGTGACAGATAGTGCACTCAAATTTTTATTTAAATTCTAAAATAGTAGTAGGTAGTGGGATGAGAGTCCTGCAGAAATTCATCCGGATTTGTATCGACGTTTTACATTTTTTGCTATCCCATGACGACATGAGCTAATTGAGACGAGATGACTTGATTCGGAGAAAGGGTACATGGTAAACATCGAGATTTAGATCTCAAATTTTTCACATAATCAAAATACACATAATTTATGTTTTTCAATCTTAACATTTGTGTAAAATCCCCAGATTTGGCCGCTGCTTTAATATTAGTATTTTCGTAATTTCTCACAGTTGGCACCTGATTCTCTTTGCCTACTCTGTAAGACACTTGCGTGAAAATATTTATGTTCATTTGTAGTAATATTGTTTTTCCAAACTTTACTTTGACATAGTTCTTCTTTTGACATAGTTACTTTGACTGATATCATTTGTAAATATTTTCAATAAATAAGAAACGAAGTAAAAGCTATAATTTCTATAATGTACAAATATTTTTTTTAGTATTACATGTATGTATCAAAATTGTATTACAATGCAATACAGTTAACAATATCGTATTGTAACGTATACAAAAAAATATATTTACCTAAGAAAGTTGGCTAGATTTCAAATGTAAAAGTTAATTTTAAAATACATTTGAAGTTATTACCTAACTATACAAGAACATACAAAAGAATTTTTATACATACAAAACATTTATTTTATCAGATATTACAATAATATCTTAAGATTATACATCTGTGAAAGATTTACTTGAGACTGACAATAGGGGAAATTATCTATAGAGTGCACAAACGTTGGAACTATTAATGTTTAGATATTTTGATTGGAGAAATATGTTACGTGGACTTTTGAGAAAATTACTACCTAAAACTACATTAAAATATGATTATAAGTAATATCAAGAATAAGTAACATAATGATCAACACTAATTGATGTTCAAGGACTTAGCGTATAGTGTATAGGGCAAAGATAATAGACTCCCTAGCAGAACAGTCGTTTAATTTATATCCTTAAATCTAACAAAACAGAAAGACTACCTTTGTGAAAACTAAGTCTTAGTCTATGTATATCTACACTCTAATATAAACACAAAAAGACAGCCTTTGAGAAAATTCGTGTACCTATCATCTAATATTGGAATACAAAGTGGCATCATTTCGTGAATTTTGCTCAGACTACGTACATTTTCCTCCCGGTTCATTTCATCACAGTGACCTAAGGACACGACACAATGCATTCATCAGACTCCCTTGTTTGGGATAATCGTCGAGCTTTCGCTACCTTTGAATATAGCATAATTGTTTTGTCTTACGGCTCATTGTCTGCATTTCTTTTGTCAGTGTCCTTGAAAAATATGTTTCAGCCTAAATATATTAAAATGCATTTCTTTTGTTCCAAATTCTTAACTAGCACTTGATAAAATTATGTTATGATTGATAATTTAAGAATCACATATTGGTTCATCACCACCGGCTAATAGACATGTTTCACAAAGTCGTCATGCGCAATGTTTAAGAATGTATTTATTTTCTTTAATTATAGGACAGTAAATAAACCAAACAGACAAAATATGTCCTGTAATAGACAAAAAAAACACCAAGAAGTTGCCAACCTGTGGGATATACGTTTTTAATATAAATACCCCGGCCAAGCATGACAGTGGCAAGTACTAACGTCATGGTAGCGAAAAAGGTAAGGCGATACGAGCTCGGGTCGCAGAAATACTCGTAGTTAAGTTGTTGACGGTGGTTATTCTATGATCCATGTACGTTTTACAGACGTTGATACTTTATCAGTTAGAAAATTTCGTGTTTTCGTACAGGACTGAGAAATGTCGAGTGCGGCTTGGAACAAAATTTCTCTATCGAAAGCTTTCCTTTGCGGGCAAATGTGCGGAAATGTAGTGGCATCTTGACTCCGACGCGGGTACTTACTTGTATTTTTATGCTCAACTATAAACCCGCCATTTTATTTCCACTGTTTCATTCAGAAGTGTTTTGTGCACTTTCTAAGTGGATTGCATTTGTTTTATAATTTTTATTCACGAATGTCCCATCATCGTTGAATAGAAATACCTTCGTCATTTTAGTTTAATTTAATATTTTTGAAATTTAAAATGTATAAAGCAAGTTTTTTTAATTACACAAACGTATTACTGAAGTGGTCGACTGGTAATAAAATAAAGTAATTTTCAGAACTATTTAAACAGGAAGTACACTAATACTCTATAGTCTTTTTGATATTACGGCAAATAGGCAAACTGATCTCTTGGTTTGACGATCTGAATTTTATGAAAGCAAATTTATTAGTTTACGCAGCTTTAATAAAATGTATTCATTCGTGTTTTAAATTTGGCTGATTAGATTGTGTTTTAGCTAAATAAAGTTTACTAGTTAAATAATACAAATAAAATAATAATTAAAATTAGTATTTATGAATTTAATAATTGCTATAAATTTGATTTTACTACTACAAAAACCATTGAGAAAAATCAATTGATAATGAAGTTGATGAAAGTTGAAGTTGTTTGTGAATGACCTAATTAAAAATAAATCAAAACTGCAATAAATAATGCAAAACATTGATGGTTAATAAAGATCAGTGATGTGTATTTAATCATTTATTAGTTTTATCAAATTTATATCAGATGTTTTTATAAGCTTTTTATTTCTCAGATCATGGGCCACAAGTGCATCTAGTGCATAAAAAATAATTGTTTGTAATAATTTATTTAGATTTTTATTGTAACATTGCAAACGCGCTGAGTTTCACAGACGACAAGAAAAAAAAGACTTTAATACAAAATAAGTATATTCTTTCTACAAAAAAAAATGGTTTATTCGTGTTTCAATTCTTATTTCGCAAAAATATATTTGAATGTGTTAACCTCGTAAATAGATCAACGATACTGTCTCAGATGGCCACAGATAATAGTGCAGGCCAGACCACATTTCGCAAATTAATCCTTAATACGAAAAGGGTACAGAAACTACCCTATGTTCATGGTAATTTGGAACATCATCACCCCATAGACGGATTCGTAGCATACATTTCGATGTATTTATTCTGGTGTTTATTTTGAAGCGTAATATGTCGTGTTCACTTTGATGTTGTAAACCGCTTCTGTTCTTAGTCACTATGGATTTATGTTAACAAAGATTGACATCTAATTTTAGATTTTATAGACGTCTAGTTAGGTTTATTTTCCTTTGTAATTTGATAGGGGTTGCTACTGTTTGATTTCCGTAGCGGTGTTTGGAATTATTGCATATGGTTGGTTGAAGTTTGTTTGGGAGTATGAATGGATCATTATGGATAGGGATACTTTGAACGGGGTACAGATAATATTTGCGATGTACCATTGTTTATGATTGAGACAATTGTTTGTGTTGCACTGTCAAAGGATGAGCACTTGTTTGCCTTATGAGACAGTATAAGGAGGGGAATCGATCAAAGTAAAGTAAACAATATGGAAGATAAATAAAGTTTAATTTATCAATTGTCGGTTTATTTTTAAGGTTTTTGGGTGTTTATATTTCAAGCAAAGCACTAAGTGATTACATTATTTTTCCTTTACTTATTTAAAATATATTTTGTCACAATTTTACGGGTATTTGTCTTAAATATAATTAAACACTAATAGCGTGTGTGTATAAATTTAGATTACACTAACTGAACGACAAAGCAGCTAGTTTACTAGATTTTAAATCCTATTAATATTATAAATGCGAAAATTTGTTAGATTGTTACTTCTTCACACAAAAAACTGCTAAACCGATTTTCATGAAATTAGAAGCACATAGAAAGTAACTTGGATTAGCACATTGGATAGTTTTTATCCTGAAATAATGTTAATGTGGGACCACGCGGGCAACGCTGCAGGCAACAGCTAGTTTTATATATTTAAAGTAAATGGGTCAAAATACAATAAACACTAGTCACTTAAAAAACTCTCAACAAATATTTTCGAAGTAAATCTTTGGTGGTGAAGTTAAGGCTTTGTCGTATTTTTTTATTTTGTACCGAATATTGAAAGTTATTGCCACCAAACCAATACTAAAAATTGTAATTCATATATTTAAAAACAATGATTCATTATAAAAAAAATAATTAATGTAAAAAAAATATTAATTGTGATCGTATCTTCATCCCAACTCTAACAATCACTATACATTAATAAAAGTAGGTCCTTTGTTGTTAGAAATACTTTTTTATCATTAAGTTAAATGAATAATTCACATGAACGTTGGGATTTTGAGTTAAAAATGGAAGCCTATAATTTGCACATAAAACACATCCTAATGGCGGCGTACGTGATCACTTATTCGGTGAACTCACAAAGCATCTTCATCTGAAAGCGACTTTGATTTAAATACATTATTGTAATAACAGAACCGGACGAAGGGATCCCATTGAAGTTGTAGAATACATTATTTTAATTTGTACCACCTCTTTGTGACCCCATCATGGAATTAATGGATTCAAAGCCTTCTCTTCCGTTCGACAAAGAATGATTTGCTAAGTAAATGAACGGGCAGACAATCCCATTGCGATCCCGGCTTTTGTTTCGATTGAAGATTAAAGAGTAGCGAATCAGCGAAGGTGCCCTTTCACTCTCTACTTTTGTAAACGTTATCTGCTAATTTTGATTGAACGAAAACGAGATTGTTAAATTATTCTGTCCAATTAATTTAAACTTAATAAATTGTTTAGTACACTCATAGGAATAATTGGTAGAACCTTTTATATACATAATATTAAAATATAACAAAAAAACTGCCTAAACTGCAAGAGACTTGGCGTAAATATATTTATGTGTGTATAATAATTAATTAAATACGACATATCGGGAAGATGTTAGTTGACCAATCTCGCATAAAACCTTAAAATACTTGTTTAATATAGATGAAATAATTTTAATTGAAACATGTCGTCTAGAATGCAAGATCTCAATTCCATATTCATGAAAGGAACAGAATAGACTGGGGAGAGTATTGTCAAATCTCGTGGGCTTTAAAGATGGCTGGCTATTGACACCGCGCTTGTGTCACTGGGTAATTGCGGATCTTTGACATTAAATTGGACATCTTACTTTGAAGAGATTTCTCAATCATAAAATGGCTAATTAATCAAATAGTAAATAAAATATACATATAATAGATAGGCGACAATTGTATCGTTTAGATCAGGGATAGGCAAACGTTTTTGACCGCGGGCCGATAAATTAAAAAAATCTAGTGTCGAGCCAGAAAATAAAATAAATCTTGAAGCGGGCCGGTTAAATAAAACCACCTGAAAAGAGCTGTAAATATAACGATTATAAAACGTTTTATAAAGATAACATAAGGCATGTATTTTTATTTTTACAATCTGTTATTCAAATAAAATCGATTTATGAAGTCTTAATAAGTATATGAAATACGCATTATTTATGATTGAAGTATAGACTCAGTATCTCAATTGTTCAAATGTCAATAGTCTTAACTTTTAAACTATTATTTTTTTAAGAATGTTCATATTTTTTCGGCGGGCCGGATTAAAACTTCTCACGGGTTGGATCCGGCCCGCGAGCCGTAGTTTGCCCAGCACTGGTTTAGATTTGTTTTTGCCCGAAAATTAGTAACCAATGAATGCATGGTTGGTAGAAATTATTATTTAATTTTATTAAAATGGAAAAAAATGAATGTGGTTGGAGACAGTTTTCAGTTTTTTGCAATTTAATTATTCCCTAAATTTATTGTAATATTTTTTTCACTGTTAGTTCTTGAGCTATTCCATTAACTGAATTTTGCGGCTTTGTGTGATTTAAACATCATACTTTAATACGCTTTTAATAATTCATACTTAAAGGTTGTTAACTTCTTGACTTTAATTGCGAAAAAGCAGGGGAGTGGGTTGCTTATAGATAATGTAGCAGTAGTGGTAAGCTACGTGCGCTAGGTACGGAACGGTACGGTAGGCTACGGTAGCTTTACCCTCCATGATAAATAAATGAATATGACAATAGCAAGCACTAGTGCAGTATAGTTTAGGTGGTAGTAACATTCCAAGCAAGTGGCCGCAGAGCACTCCTAGCTATGACTGACTAACCTTGTAAAGTAATCCACTTAAATAATTACGCCTCGTATCAAGTAATGAAGCACGTATTGCAAATACTTGTTTCCCCAACAATACCTCAATCTAAGTCGCGCTTTCTAACTGAATTACATCTGTCTGAGCACAATCCCACGCCGTCAACCCATTATTAACCCTTTCAGAAGTCACAATCACAATTTGCGGTTATTTGTCGTGTTCCAGCACATTTTGTACGTCGTTTGTGACATTTTCGGTTTGATCTCTTAATGTTTTTATCATGCGGTTATAACGATTATTGTCGTTTAATAGCACTGTTGTTTAAGTATTTTGTGTAATTGATGTAATAAAGTCATGGTTTTTGTTTGTAACTATCCCGACGAACTTCATTCCACCCGTTCAGTTTGTATGAAAAAATAAGTTTTTTTTTATGTTATACGAAGGCAAACAAGCAGAGGGATTTCCTGATGGTAAGAAATTTACGGCGCCTAGAGACACCAAAGATGGTAATGCTGCGTTGCCAACCTGAGGTCAGTATGTTAGGCCTCGAGCAAAAGTAAGTTTACCGGCTACCTTACCCTTCGAACCGGAACACGTCATGACGCTATGGCAGCAGGAATAGGTAAGGGGGTGGTATCAATCCGGGCGAGTCGCTGCGAAACTCTACCACCTAGTCAGATATCACGGTGTTAGTGATGATAAGCCTATGCTCGCCTTTTACGAGCTGGCTGGCAAGAAAGGCAGATGGTCTATTCTGCAAAAGAGCCCGGACCAACACGGGGAACACGGGGTATTGTTTTTCCCATTTTCTCTTTAATTTTCCCGGGTTTTCTCTTCACAATAACCTTCTGACAATAAAAACAAATCGGTCCAGTCGTTCGTAAGGAAATGTGCTTAGCAACGTATTCAGCTATTCATGTTGGTTTGGATATTGTTTGACTTTGACTAAAATAGAAAAACCATTTGAGTTGCGATATCGGTTAATATGGTTTCCGCTAGTATCAGAAATGGAAGAGTTTACATAAATAACTCTTCGAATATCTTTTTGCCATAAAAATATACTTTTTAATATTTTCAATCATTCTAGTTTTAGGTACACCGGATACATGTTAACCTGAGACAAAATCAAATATTTTAATGTAATCGTTAAGTTACGAGTAAATGTAAAAATTCAAAAAAATTAAGAAAACTTATGACGAATCATTTTCTGTGTTAGAAGATAACGAACGCCAGCTCGCCGATACACCTGATGGTAAGAGATAACAGTCGTCTATACAACTCATAGGTGCTAGTAGTGCGTCACTATTTTGCGACCGGGATCTAAGGCCACGTGTGCAAGTTATTCTAGCCTGCAGCACGGAATACGACAACGAGCACTTTCCTTATGGTGACAGGTAGGTAGGTGGCGATTTTCACAGCGCTCTGCCACCTATTTATGCCTCGTGCGCTAGTGAGATTATCCACTAACCATTAGAAGATGATGTCATCATCACACCCCGATGCCGATAAAATGACTTACTTGTATGACTGTTTAAATCAGAAAAAAGGTCTCGTCTTATGTTATAACTTGCTATGCGTAATATACAATTTCATTGATTCTGAAAGTGAAAATAAATATACTTGATTTGTTTATCCGATTGTGTGAAATACCTTGTTCGTTTTGGTTCTCACGATTAAGATGATAAAATACGTCGAGTCGCCCGTTTCCTCAACGTTATCATTTGTAATTCGTGAAACATAATTAAATTACAAGTCTTAGTTAGTGGAGAATACAAGAATACATTGCCTACTGACTGATCACTTTTTTACTAACACTCATGTTGAAGTCGTAACCTTCAATGAATAGAATCGTGCTGAGCCGAATTGTGTTTTTAAAATGGCATATCTTCGATTGTTTCTTTTTCGACAAGGAAACCCATTTTTTGATAGCTGATTTCGTGATGGATAGCTCAGTCAAATGTCTTTAAGCCCGTCCTATGGAAAGCTTAGCTAGGATCTTGGTGAATACACAGTAAACTAGATGAAGATACCCTCTTGCGACCGTACTCAGAGACGTCAAATATCTTTCAATCTGTCATTAAGTCTATACTCTCATTATAATTTGTGACATAATGTTAGATTAAAAGTTAATTGATGTCTCTGTGTGCGGCTGTTAGGTACGCTGATAGGTAGGTTAGGTATATTTCTATGACATGTTTTAAAACAAAAAAAACCCGAAAATACAATTAACAAAAGCTAACTGGTGTAATTATTAAGTTGACTCTGTAGATCCCCTGTTAGGTTCCCGTCATGGTCACTTTTGTAGAATAGATAATCTACTTCCCTGTGTAGTAGCTCGTTATAATCGGAGGTTGAATGGGCCAATACCAAAAATACCAGTACTGAGTGGTGTGTGCTAACATGCCCCGGTATAGATCCACCTCTTAATACATATTCCTGTCGTTGTAATACCAGTGTTTGGCAGTATAATGTTCGGGTACGGGGGATAATAATATAGACTTGCATATTAGGACTGAAACCCCGGCGACATAGCAGTTACGCCTCTATAACATCTATATTGTCAATATGTACATATATGTTTTATTGTTTATGATAAAAATCGCTATTAAACATACTTATTTGTAGATATAACATTATGTATAGCGGTTTAAAAATGACTATTTACTTGCGAATGATAAGTTAAAAATTGTTAAAAGTGATTTAATGTTGTATTTTTGCAAATTGAAAGCTTTAGCGGTATCGATTCCATCATTAATTGTAAAAGCTCAGCAACGTCATCAAAGGTAAAGACTTTTGTAAAGTAAAAAATAAAGAGCTTGATAGTTTAAAATAATAAATTTCGTGGATATTATAGAACAAAGTGAATTATTTGTTTAGAACTCTAAACCAAAATTTAGTTGCGGGTTGTGCCCATTTTCCTTTCTATTCAGCTTGCCGTTCAGTTAAGGTACTATTGAGGCTAAACAATGCATACGTGACGTCTAATTTCGCAAATCCCATAAATAATGTGTCACCTCCACATTAGTTAGTCATTGTAGATGAAACAATACGCTCTCGTTGTGCTTCGGTTACAGAATTCAAGTGTTGCGTATTCATTTTACGAGGTTTGCTTGACTATTTCAAAATAAACGGTAAGACATTAATCTGCTCACTAGTTTTTTTCGTTGTTTACTTATTTGTTTTCACTTTTAACCGTTATTACTACTTCTTCTTTTTACTGATATCTTTTATAATTATTAAATCTTCACGCCCGTATATCCAAGAACATAGATAGACTATGTTCGATAATGTGATAGGTTTCAAAGCTATCGCCAAACAGGTACTTACCGTTGTTTCCATTTGAAATTGAAAAACAAATTTTCATTTTGTCGAACTCGCTTTGTACCTTTTTATTGATGTTTAAAAGACTAAAAATAACAAATTATAGAAACAGTAGCTTTCAAATCAAATTTAATTATAGATTTAATAAAAACACGTTTAAAGGCAAAAATTATTTCCTATAAAATACAAAAACCGTATTCCTAAAAGAAACTTAACTAAACATATAACGTGAATAAAAGGTTGTTGAGTATATGCCCTTACTTTGTTTGGACCCAATAAGCGGGATATGAAGCGGAATAATCGACTCGACAAACAAGAGGGAGTCTGTGATAATGTATCTCAATTCATCGATACAATTCAATGGGTTTGAATTAAAATCGATTCGGTTATTTGTTTCGAAATAGCGCTGGAGATTTTGTACGGAAAAATAATCTGCAAAATTTATATGAAATCAATTTTCGATTTAATTTCGAATTGCGTTTTTGATTCCACAATTAGATGTAAAATTCCAAGAATATTCGTAATGATAGTAAAAAAACAGAAGATCGCCTCTGTGGTCTAGCGAGCCGACGTCAGAGACTTCTTGAGGTTCCGGGTTCGATCAACGGGTCGGACAACAAAACAATAGCAAATGTAAATTTTCATTTTTCTAATAAAAACGACGTTGTCCGGCATTGGATATATGTGCCCGGTTGACGATAGACTTGGCTGCTATCACATTGTGGGACTTAGTGTCTTCGGCTAGTCGTGGGCATCCGGGTTATGCCTCTGCCTATCTTTTCGGGGATATGAGCGTGAAGAAAACAAAAATAAATAGTTCTACGGCTATGTTGTGTTGACAAAATTAATTGTCTTGACAGTAAAAAAGCAAAGATGCATCGCCATCTTATGGCCAGGACCTTAGGACACATGTGCAAGGAAAGAGCTGTTTTACCCTCCTCACTAATACTAAGAAGGCAAAATGCAGGTGAGACCGCGGTATCACCTCGGGCGATCTGATTTACAACACTATTCCCTAGTGAAAATAATAATACAGTTAATTATAATGACATACATACATACATACATACATACATACATATCTTCACGCCAAGTCTCTTACGGGCTAGGCAGAGAGTATCGAGTGCCAGACCTCACGATCCTGACAAACCTGTCTTGCTTCCTTTACATTCATAACCCTTTTCATACAAACACGCCGGTTTCGGAGACTCTTGACACCACCCTCGGATAATATCCGATTGATCTGATCATGAAATGTCAGCCTTGGTCTCCCAGGGTACCTACATCATCACCGCACGCAGCAGGGACCCGACTATCCCATAATCTGGCAAAATGTCCCAAAGTTCCTTACGTACAACCCTAGCAAACGCTTTTTCGAGATCCACAAAACCGCAGAAAACCTTCTGACCAACAGCCAGATGCTTCTCTACAATGTTGCGGAGTGAAAACACTTGATCCGTACATCCTTTTCCAGACCTGAAACCGCCTTGAGCCTCCCACAATTTTCCATTGGACATCTCTATTTTTCCATACACTTTTGATGCTAAGCTGATTAAACTAATGGCCCTGTAACTTGTACAGTCCATGCGTGAACCCTTGCCTTTATACAAGGGCACGATGACCGCACGTCGCCAGTCTTCGGGTACTCTGCCGATCTTCCAACATTTGTTACAAAGAACCCAGAAAGAGTCCCGGACGGCAGGACCACCAAGTTTGATCATCTCAGCTGTAACCATATCTACTCTCGCAGCCTTACCATATTTCATACTTCTTATCGCCCATTCAACTTCTTTCATCATAATGCCGTCAGATGCCTTCGCTATTTCCGAGTCATATGAGTACTCGGACCCAGCGGCAGCATCTTGGGCACATTCATACATATCTCCATTAAATTCACTCCACCGTTTTAACAGTAATCATCATTAATTAGAGTAGTATTATTTTTTTGTTTATTTTACCTTTTTTTAAATAATGTAAATTTATCAAAGTGCAATGGCCACTGATTAATAAGTTAATTAATAGTAGGAATAACGCAGCTTTGAACATCAAATAAAATCATAGAAATATGTTTTCCTCAGTAACCATTGACTATTTCGCTTGTCACATCAAAGAACCGAGGGTCCACACTCCATTGTGTGACCTCGCATGTTTACATCAATATATTTCGTTCTGACCTATTATTAACGTTTGTTTAATACTAGTAATTGGTCATGGCTTTTCCTTATCTTTTTTAACATTTTATTTTTCGGAGAACGAGCGGTTCACTTGATGGAAAATAATCTCCACCGCCTACATTAAGCAGTAACATCAGGGGTCGGGTTCTCACAATTGTGTTGTCGTACTTTTAAAAATGAGTAAGCTCTTTTATAGTGTTTTTAGGTAAGTCCAAAAAAGTAATTTTGAAGTTACTCTATCTCGGGAGTGTTTAGAACAACTGAAGTATTCTTTCACCAAAATTTCTGTTACTATGGAACTATTCTATTTGACATAAAAATAGAAATTAATGATTTGATCTATCGTCCTATAACAATATCAACACTGTCTTTACGGTACATTGTAGTCTAATGTCGGAGTCGCGGGGCGTTCGCAATAATTTTGTTTGTCATACGCTTTGTTTCCTCTGGGTAACATCGTGCCAACAGCTCATTTTATTATAGATACAAATCTTGTCATGTATTGAACACGTTAGATATGCTAGATAACAGTGGTACAAGAATTTTAAAGCTATACATTTTTATGTTTTATTGTCACCAGCTAATTCTCGCTTGATTACGCACACGAAGTTGTTTATTTCTTCAACCGAAACTCGTTGGGATACCAAGACTAGGTAGAATAGGTAGCTTGTATCCTTTCTAAAAATTACATCCGTTTCTATATTCAACTTTCTTTAAAACCCGTTAAGCCGTTTTGACGAAAAAAACCACGAGCTCGAATCAATGGTAATAGGAACAGAGTTGGTATCTAAACCAGATGCTAGTAAGATGGATTGAAACAAGACATGTGCGCCGATAGACTCAATAGAATTGAGAAAATAAGCTATGACCAAGGTTTACAAAGCATAATGGTAACCAATATTAACGCTAGGATGTTGATCATATCGACGTGATTTTCTGGATTGTTACACACAGCTGATGAGAATAGACGCCAACGCGCCACAAACTACATATAAATAGATTATTAAAATCGTAACCCTCAATTTAGCTTTGTTTTATTTTAATTTAGCTTTCTAATAAAACTGGGAATAAGACAAACCACTAAGTGAGAGCAGACCCGAGAGCAGAGCAAACAACAGTGAACAACCTCTGTAAAAGTAAAACAATGTTATTTCTCCACACATCATTAAGGTTTTGGAAATAAAAACTAAAATGACCTGTCAAGAGTAAATCACTCAGTAATAAGTGTTATAAAATAATTTATTTTTCGTCTCTAATTTGGCTTGCGCATTCGCTCGCTTGATTTAATATATTGTGACGGGAATACAGTGCAATTGTTGTCTTTGATCTCGTTGGATGCTGGGTAATGAAAAAATATCGCCGTCATTTGTTACTGATAAAAATGTTTATGAATCAAAATAAATATCACGCTTTGTTGAGTTTCATACTTGCGGGCTCGAGAGGTGGGCTGAGTTAACTAAGCATTTGTCCGAAATTCATTTAATTTTTATATTTCTTCGCTGTCTTTGTCCACTCATTATTTGCTCATAACTCATTACTATATTTTCATACGGTCCTCCTGGTATAGGAAGAGTCAATCCTGGGACTATAGATATTATGATACCATAGATGATGACATCCATACGTACTTCGGGTCTCCTGTGTATAAAATACCAAGTGCCTTCCAGCCAGGCATATCGTAAGTGACGATCAAATGTCAAATGTCTACCACACTAATAGAGTTTGTGAAAGTGAAGAGACGTTGGTACTGCAACTCGTCCGGATAGGGATCGACAACGTTACCTACTCTTGCCACCATGATGACTATATCATGTTCCAGTTAGGAGAGTAGGGTAGCAAGTAGAATTATTAGTCTTCCGCCTCAGGACAGCGAAGCATCTACAACATCTATCATATCTATAGGACATGGTTGCCTCTTACCACTTGAAGAGCTGTGTGCTCATACCTATGCTGCTTATCAAACAAAAAGAGGCACGACACTCTTAGAATTTAAACTCTCTATAAAATGAACGACATCACAACACATTATCGACATTATTACGGCCAAGAGTAACAATGATAATGATGTTTATATAATTACTTGAATTTCCATTTAAATATTACATAGGTATTTAAAACAGTAAATTTTATTGCAATAGGAAACGGATGTTTTTCGATTTACTTTGTTTAAATAATAAAACACACCGGGTATTTTAACAAAATACATGAGTTTTAACGAAAATTACTTTCTTTGTGCCTTGAATCAATGACGTGGTATCGATATACGTATATCGATAAACATAAGTATTAGTCGCAAATGGTTTGACGTCTTTAAGAGCAACACTCGTAATAATTAGTTTTATTGGAAATGTTGTAGCTTAAAAACTCTAGCCTAAATTGTTATTTAAATCTAAACTTCTTATTTAAAAAAATAATAAGAAATATGACACTGGCAGTATCTTGCAATTTTCCTTCCTATGCCGGCATTACGTAGGACAGGCGAAGATGCGCACCAGCCACCAACCCCAATGAAATTCCAGTAATTTAAATTACTCGATAGTAAATTTCAAAAATTGTAATTGGCAGCTAAAAAATTCTTGCCACTTTGAGGATTTCATTTGCCAAAATCTAAATATTGCAGTGAGGCGAGGAAAGCTTGTTTTGTGAGTAGTAAAGTTAAACATAAATACTTAAAAAATATTTCTCAAATTGGACTTTTGTGTAATTATTAGCTCCTACAAATACAAAAAGTATAATGTAATAAAATACCATTCAAACAATGAAATTCAAAACTAGACGATAATGTTATAACTCGATAAGCACACAATAGTTTGTTAAAGAAAATAATAGTTTTATTGATAACCTACTGTGTTTTATTGTTATCGGCCATGAAAGACTCGTGTTACATACTGAATATTCAAAAAATATTTCAAACATAATTTCCACATAAAATAATTTGTTTTGATGAAAAAGTAGATTATACGTATCATAATCGAAATCGGAAGCCGGCGTGTTAGTATGAAAATAGTAGTAAATTTGGAAAAAGCTAGAGAGGTCTGCAAGGATTGTCACGTTTGACACTTTATACTCTCTGCCGATCCCGTAAGGGACTTGGCGTGAGGACATGTATATGTTTAAGATAAACTAGTTACTACGGATGCATTTTATTAGCAACAGATATGGATCATTGGCAGAACACCGTGAGCGTACGATAAGTATTTACCGGTTTTTTTATGCGACTAGTCTTTTCTATAACATTCTTTTACTTCTAAAAAAAATTTAAAAAAGAATGCCTTAATTCTTTATTCAGACTCTTTGAAATCTAAGGACACGATTGTATGTAGGGAAAAAGTGTTTAAAACACATTATTCGCAAAGAGCCTTTAAAATTTCAAATGCATGAAAATTAGGCTAAGTACAATTGTAACAAATAGAAAATGTGATATCTTAATTATTATAATAACCGAATTTATCACAGTAACCTATATTACCAGACACAATTCAAATTACGATAATGACAGAAACGAAAACAATAAAATGGTTCAAGAATAAAAATATTATCTACGGGTCAGCGATCGTGACACCTTAGACCCATGTCATGTTTGTTAAAATGAGACAAGTCTCAAAGTATTATCTATTTATATTTCAATTATTACATATTGACACAATTAATACGAAATAACATTTTGTCTAGATAAACCTTGACAAATTAATACAACATTGTGCAAACACATATTTGTTCATGCAAATGTTGTTGCGAAGAAAGCGGTCAAATAATCGTTGCTATTAGCTAAAAATGTTTTTAAACGATTCTAGGAAAAAAATGTAGATAGATAAGACTTTCTATACTACAGAAGTTGAAGCTATCAGTGAATTGAATAATAGTAAATACTTCCTTATCAGATTTCCGATACTTTTCTAGAGATCTGCATATTATATAAATGCACCAATAATACCTAATGATCTTTTCAACCAGTATTGTAACTGCAGACAACTCTCCTGATATCAAGCGACAACTGACGTTTGTAAACAACATTGATGAGACCAGTGCATCGTAATCTTATGGCTGCGATGTCTTCCACCAATCCGCCACTTAAAGTTATTACTAAAGTAAAATTATTAACTTCTGCTTTTTGTTAACTGTTACTAATCGCTTATTCGTAATTTTAATAGACGAATAGTTACGCTTGTCCTTGGTCCTATTAGTCCACGTTTTCGAGACTCAGTTACATTTGTAATTTTTTCGTTACATTGACTTATTTTTTGTACAACTAGACATAAAATTGCAATATTAACATTTAACACACAGACAATTTACAGGGTCATAACACCGGAAAGCTTACAAGCCGATGAAAGTAAACTTGTCAGAAACTTTGAATATAATAAGCTTATTCTTATAAGAATATTATAAAAATAATCTCCTAAAAAAGATGTAGCATTAGCTGCTTTGTTCACGCATCAGCACGTGTGTTTCGACTACTGAGGAATCCTACCTTTTATACCTATTATTTGCATACCAACTGGTTCCTCTATACGATATTAATCAAAGGTTTTATTAGTGAACATCAAAGAATAAACACAAAACTAAGATCTCTTATAAGGTACCCTCAATACCATTGTTACTTTTGTCAGAGGTTGATTTATGAGCGGCCACTGTTGTTAGACCACTCCGTATTGTATTGTCAGTTTTTGTTTGGACCTCGCCGACATTGTACTACCCCTTTACTTCGGTCCAGCTTCGATGCCTTTATTCACACTGATCTCACTTTGATGCTTCTAAACTCGTACAATGCCCTGGGTGTGTGACTCAGATTTATTCCAACACAATTCCCATAGCAAAATAAAGGTTTGTCCTAATTGGATTACTCATCACCATAAACTGTAATTCTAAATCTCTACATCCAACATTAGAGCTTAGTTGTTCATAAGAGTATCTAGTATCCACCTTCTTTGTAGATGTTATAAAACAAAAGTTTTTATGGAAAGCCAAAGCAGTTATTAGTAGTCTGATAATATAAAAGAATATCAACAATTTGATCGCTTAATACTTCTTGATTTTTTTTAAATGTCTTTTAAACAGTACTAGGTCGACTATTAACGACTATTTTTACTTTGAGATATCTTAATTAACATGATTGTGATATATTTTGATGCCATACCTAATAAGCAATTTACATATTTAACAATAAAAAATGTAAAAGCAGTATCTAACAACTTGACAATTTTTACTTCATTCTTATTAGAATCTATACTTTAGCCTTAATAATAGTATTATCTTTGACGTGAAAAGTGTGTTCATTTATCTTAAATTAAATAATTTATCCACCTTTACGGAAACAAAAATATTGCTTTGAATCTTAGTTTCCTAGATTTTGCCATTTTTAATTTGAATCATAACAAAAGATAATATAATACTTGAAAGATGTAACCGACATGTTTCAAAATATAAAAAAAATATCTCTCAACACATACAGGTATTTGCAAATTTTCGTATCAAAGAATAGGATTTTTACCACGCCTTATAACCCTTTGTCCTTCGCAATCAAGTCCTTGACCGAGCGTTATGCTTACATTGTCCAAATACAAAAGAGCGGCTGTGATTGAGCCTCGCTTATAATATTCATGCTTCGTTCCTCACATTCATGCGTCTCCGTACATCCACTCTCTTCCGAATCATTACGTTCTTTACCACTTTTGTCTGCTCCCCTTTTATTATACTACAAAACTTGTACATAATGGACATCGCATTGTAAGCTCCTACATCTTGATTGGCTCCTAGTCTTTTTTTTATCGTATGTTTTGAAATTTGTAATATTTGCGTCATCAATACTAATGATTGCAACCGGCGGTACAATAGTTATTGTTGTGTAAGCTTATTAATGTTTTTATAGAGATTCTACGTCGTCATTGTATTTAGTTGGTTTTCTATTTGATGCCTTGGTAACCAAATAACAATGAATGTCAAATAAATTGCATGGAGCTGTGATTACTTGTTAGTAAATTATAAGCCTAATAAATGTGATGAGATCCACGGGGTCAAATAAAACGAAACTTTAATTGAACTATCAAATGAATAAAGAGAAATTACAAGACTAATTACACTTTAAATCATGTTTTACAAATGACACGCGTTGATATAATACCGAACGTAAGTGTAAGTAATCTAGAGATCTTGTACCTATACGAGTCATAATTTATTAATTTTATTAAAAGCAGTTTCACAGAAAATAATACAAATAAAACTGAGATTTATATTAAATATTAATAATACTAAGATGATAATAATAATAAAACTAAGATTTATATTAGTTCTATATTTATCCCACCATAAAATAGCACGACATTAATTAATTAATAATCATTTAAGAAATAAATAATCATAATTTAACGACGCTTTGTTAACTTTTTTCAAACAATGTTTATATATAATATAATAATTATATAAAAATAATAACAATAACATTATTAATAACTCTTTTTAAGAAATAACTACTAAATATTAATTATCTTGCAAGACAATCCCAACTGTTTGCGTTTTCGACAGACAAAGAATAAATGTAAAAATTGTTTTGCAAATAAATGAGTAAAATAATCGCATGTAGACAATATCTATTCAAAAATAAATAAATAAACGGTTTGTATGAAAATAATGCAAGTGCAGGCGTCATTACATTTAATAATCCATAATATCTGCCTTCTGCACAAGCGCTTTGACTTGAAAATATGTACCTATGCACGTGTGTAAAGAAATAAATTTAATATACAGACACCGTGATCATTACTCAAAATATGTCCTTACCAAGAGTCGAACTTAAGCCTCATCAAATGTATACAAACCATTATGAATTTATCTTCATAGTTAAATTTACATTTGGAAACTAATTGAACTCACCATCGTGTATGTATTTTCTCGTTTTCTAAGAAAATAGAGAAACTTATTAAATTTAATGTCAAAACCGGGAAGCAATAAGGAAATGACACAACAGGGTAAAGAGTAATAGTTTAATGAATATAATAAATAAAGTATATTGAAGCTATTCTGTTACAGTACACGCAGAGCTATAAAAGTTTCATTATAATCTGAAAGATAACAGAACAGTTGTGTGATTGAACACTATGCATGGAGTGCGCATGTCCGTTTTAAGACTTTAAGAACCTTATACATTAGTCAGTACTTTTCGTAAGATTTAAAGTAAGTAGTATAGCTATTATTAATTATTTTTTTTATAGTAAAACCTAATCTTTTGCTGTAGTATTTTCACAGTCAAGTTGATGCCATAAAGTGCTCGCCGTCATTGTGTCCCATGCAGGATGTTGGGTTAGTTTAGTTAGCAACTAAAACAAATGTGTATTATCATTGTACCATAATAGATTTAGAAAGAAATTGTGTTAAGAAAATGTATAACCCCACCAAAAACATTCCATGTAATATATTGCCAAGACGATCACATAAGGTTTGCCCTGTGAAAAAGATATCAGATCTCAGCCAAGCTTCAGAATCTACACGGCCTAACCGACCCTAACTTCAGAAATTCTACGTATTAGTAAAAAAGTATGGCTTGGCCGTTTCCTTACCGTCGTGGAGGTTATGCGAATATTTAGTTTCTGAAGTGAGTAACGAAACATATCAATAAAGTCTAAAGAATCTTATTAAGACTTTATTTATTAAATAAGTCTATAATTGACATCATGTTCTTAAAATATGAACTACTCTAGGAGGATTCAAGAAAACGACAAAACACTTAGAGAAATGTAGGAAGTGCCCTTGCGCTTCACTGACTCGTCTCTAGCAGGGACACTACCGTACCGTACAATTTTTGAAATGAAAATGATGATGATGAATCTGGTTGGTCTCATCAAAATACAAAAACTCGCCATCATCTCTTGACCAAACATTTTTTTATTGAAATCTACAACTTTTATTTTTTATAAATTTTTCATTATCTCATTCTAGAAGCCCGCACCTTTTATTTTATTATTATTTGGAATTGTATATTTTCTATCTTTTAAACAACTCACCTAAGGAAAAAAATACATAATTATATATCTATAGATACTTCGCAGATAGGTACACATTGGATTGAAAAAATATATTTTTTGGTTTAAGGTTCGTGCGTGGGCAGCGTCTTCACGTTATAATTGTATTTTTTATAAAAAATATAAACTCGATTACAGAATATATCTATTTAACTACCAAGTTTCAACTGTGCAGTCATAACAGTTTGGAAAAAGTGGCTGTGGCATACGAACAGACGGACATCTTGAAGCTATAAGGATTCCGTTATCTCCATTCGGTTACGGAACTCTTAAAACAAGAATAAAAAAAAACAGATGTTAAATAAAATCATAACAATATTTCATACGGTTGAGATATTTGGTAATGTTTAACTTGAGACTAAAATTTGTTTTAGAAAATGGTTATTGTATGAAGTCGAGTCGGCAAGATTTCAGTAGTTTGGCTATATCGTGAGGTAGGAGGAGTTCTGTGCTACGAAGCAAGCATATACGAGTACCAGATATCTGTATATGAAAACAGAAAACTAGGACTTTTCGGGTACCGAAAATCAATGAAATTTCCAAGGAGTTTGTCCCCATAGATAGAAAGCATAATTTGAGTTATTGATATTTTGAAAACCTCTAGATTTGGATCTAGTGAATTAGGCAAATTTATTATTATTAATATTTTAAAATCGAGTGTAGAATCCCTTTAGGATCTAATTCCGTATACAATCCAATCATAAAACACGGCCCCAACAATAAAACATAAGTGGATAACACTGATACACCACCGCTGAAAGTGTTCACATTCTTAGAAGAATACAGTCGTTAACCAGAATATTATATTTATGTATAATTTATTTTCTATGAAAAGGAAGTGGTTGCTGGGTTAGAAATGTTATTGTTAACAAGTTCGTTGAAAGAAAGCTATAAAAGAGCACAAAGTTCAAAAGAAAGCACTTGAATACTATCTAAAACTACAAATATGAATAAATACGAATCAACTACAGGAGTCCACGGGCCTCCGTCAGTAGCGTCGTTTTTTTTCATAGATTAACATTTTTTTTGTGGTTCGGTATGCTAACAACATATTTAAAATAAATTTATACAAGTGAAAATAATTAATATTGATATAACGATTATTTATTTTAGTTAAATTTTATAACGATGTAGCAAAGAGTATTAGTATAAAACAGTACATAAAAAATTAAAATATGAACGTGAAAAGTTTGGCAATGCTAAACATGTTTCATGGTCGTAATTTACTAAAATTTAGATTTAATAAAAAAATTACAGGTATCACAAATTTAGAATACTGAACTCATCATACTAATACATAATAATCCAAGTTACGTTATAAGTATAACAGTAACGATGTATGACAATACTATAAAGCTCGATAATACGATCGTGGATGGCAGTAGTCCCGCGCTTAACGCTTCTGAATGAGGGTTATAATATTCGCGTCTAAACGAAAATAAACTAAAAGCCGAACGGAAACGGCCGATATATTATTAGATACGACAATTCTATTATTTTTATTCGTAACACATCTCTGAGATTTGCCCATAAATCTAGAACATCCACTGAAAACGAAGATTCCTAGAATATGAAATATTGTTTGCAATTAAAGGATTAGGCACACTTTATATGGCAGCCGATATGAAAAGGGGAACAAGGAGAATATATTTTTATACTTATTTATGAAATAATCAATATCTTTTAAAATGTTGTCGCTTTACTTTAGTATTAGTTGCTGAGACGAATCCAAACAATAAATATCCCTAAAATCGATCTAGCAGTTCTCGAGCTGTAATAAACACGACCTTGTTTTATTTATCCATATATGTAAAACATATCTCTATTTCCGTTGGCCATCGCATCACACGTTAACAGATGGACCAATGTCGTAATACACGTAAGTTTGGCGGAGTGTTGGAAATTTAAGAATTCGCAATTATTCATAGTTAAAATATAAAACAAAGTCTGTCAGGTCATCTTACATAGATATATAATCACAATAATAACAGTCTTTTTAGGGTACATTTAGTGACAAACATTCTGAAAATACCGACAAAATTCATAAAACTACTTAAAAAAATATAATATTGCAATTGCTAGAAAAAAATAGGAATACATTTAAGCGTAAATCGAATTTTACTCTTATTTTGCTGCTTTGACTCTTTTGGTAACATAAAATTTATCAAATTATGTAACTGTCACTAACAAAATAAAAATTGAATGCCTGAAGGTCAAAATGAAAAGTGGTCATTGGCTATTTGATCTGGATATCATCTAATTCTAAAATACGAATTATGTTTACTATGACTAATTTAATCAAAAAACAAGCCCACTAAGTTTCTTTCACCGGATCTTTTAGTGTGAGGACACGATTCCGATCCTGTTGTTTTTTTAATGACTAATTTGTTGGTAACCGCGAGGTTAGTACAAATTCTTGTAGTAGTTTTTTCAGTTGTATAATAAAGTAGAGGCGCACAAGTTCCACGGTGAATAAAGTAGACTGAATCTGAGTCTGCTTTAAAATATAGCGTTTTGAAATTTGTTAAATTTGAAAAATTATCATATTTTATTTCATAAATGCTATTAATATCGAAATACACAAAACTAAACTTAGTGACGAAACCCTAATCCAATGAATCGGACTTTTATTTATAAAATATAAAAGAAACTATCAATTGTCATTCTTTTGTTGAAATTAATATTGTACATCATTATCTGTTTTGATGTGTTATAGTGGAATTTGTTTCATCTTCATGTCTTCAAACTTCCTCTGTTATCTCATTTATTTCTAGTGGGACACGTGTTTGAGTTTATATCTCAACAGTGGTATTATGTCGCCATTATGTATGCGACCATCTCTCATTGGGTCGCCATGTTACTTATTAGAAACTCTATTCTGTCCATTGTTTCATAATGAAACATTAACATTGTCAACAGAGGCGATGTCGAAATGTTCCATTATTAGAACTTCCGTTGTTTATAATAAAAACTCGTTTTCATTTGCAAGTATTTACCATAGACATAGGTGGATTACTTAAACATTTGTCGTTTATGTTAATTGATAACCTGATTTTGCGCTAAAATCTTGATACCATTGGTTAACAAATCACATTTTATTGGCTTAACGACGTAATCTGTATTTACATATTATAACATTACAAAATAATAATTGTGTCTGCACATTGAAAATAATATAGAAAAAATAATGGCATACGTCAGCGACGCGGACACTTCTGAAAACAAAACATTCTTCAGATTTTTTTTAAATTGTTTCATGTGTTACATACGGATGGAATCCTAGGTCATCTTAGATTTAAGGTTTAGTCATATTTGGTTAGGTAACGTTATTTAAAGGTTAGTTACATATCATTAAAAAAAATTAGATAAAAAAATTAATACCACGGGGCGGGCAGTACGAAGTTGCCCGGGACATGTAGTAAAAACTATTATTAGTAATTTAGGCTAAACTTATAAAATAAGGAATGTTGTAATCTATATTGTAATGGTAAAATTAAAAATATAGAAAATACTTCTTCTTCATTCATTTTTTTGCGACCATTTATAAATTTTTAAAGTTTAAGCAGCAGTAAGAAATATTTTTGTTAGTAAAGTGAATCGCACGAAATCGCAGGCGAAAGACAGTTTCTGATTACAACACATTCCGTGTTCATAATTTACTGTGTAGGATATGTAGATCATAATCTTATGTATTCAAAAGTGGTATCGAATATTTCAACGTTTTAAATTATTTGAATTTTTATGATTGTTTATCTTCTTTTATTTTACCTATTAGTTTAGACTTGAATATGTAAATGGCAGTTTTAATGCTTGTATTGGTTATGGCTCTATTAGTTGTCCTATGATTAACTGTAACTTGTAAAAATGAAAACTCAAAATTCTCCATGTCATTTAATTTAATAGTTACACGTGGATTTTATAATTGGATGGATTTAGGCTAAAGTGAAAAGACAATAATAAGCTTAGATTATCTACCGTTTTAGATATAGGCCTTTCTTTACGTCAGGTCAAGTACCCTTACTAACATTTAAGCCATTTCACGGTGAATTTGAACTTGCGGTGTCCTTATTAATGCTTAAATATCTTTATGGTATATTGTTATTAATATGAAAATAAAATTTCAATTTACAGGATATTTAAACATTAAAAAAAGTCGCCTCCGTGGTCTAGCGGTTCAGGTGTTGGACTTGACTGCATGAGGTCCCGGGTTCGAATCCCGGGTCAGGCAACAAAAAGAAAATTTGATTTTTCCAATTTTCTAATAAAAAAAAATGTTGCCCGGGATTGGATAAGTGCCCGGTTGGCGATAGGCTTCCCACTTATCACATTCTGGGACTTAGTGTCTTCGGCTAGTCGTGGGTGCCCTGGTTGTGCCTCTGCCTACGTCTTCGGGGATATGGGCGTGAAGATACTACGACACTAAAAAAAAGTATTTTAGCAAAACCATCTTCCAGATTTTACAACGGTCTCATGATGGTGCAATTTTAAATAAAAACAAAAGATTCAAGGCGACAAGGATTCGTTGCAAAAAGTTAAAAACACGTGCATCTAAAATGGAAGCAAAAAGATCAACGATATGCCTAATCTACAATCCGTGTCACAGGCCAAAGGTTACGGGAAGGTTGCACAAAAAATTCTCTTAAATCCTATGAAATCAACCGTATTTCCTGACCTTGCAGCTCTAATTTATACTTGCTGTCTTTCGAATTAAAGCCTATTTTGGTTTGTGGAGTGACACGTTTCAAACAGCATTGTTCGTACCTTGGGGAGTAGTGACAACAGATTTTTGTCTTTTTTTATTTCACATATGGCATCGCAATCTTGGACGATATGTGACACATGTGTTGGTTTTAGGTTACTTCACAATAATGACTGTTCAAGTTTCTCATACCCAACGTCCATTATTCTTGTTTTAAAGTTCCTGATTTCTGAAAGTCAATCTATTTCGCTTTGATGTTATTTAGTGAAATGTTATCTCTTTGATTTGGTTAACAGGTGATATCTAACCTGTTTTCAGTCCACTTAGTTAACCATCAACAGAAATAGCGAGCATTATCGTCATGATTTTTACGACCACAACAAAAGCAATAAATCGAACAGACACTGCATCTGAATAAGTAATTCAAAACCGAAAAGCTACTGAAACTTATCTACCCAATAAATTCAGTTCGGCCATAAATAGAACTATAAAAATTATTTTACGATACACGAGTTACATTAAGACAATGTTACGCGCGTATTTCACAATGGCCACATTATGGCTTAATTGATTCGGCTACAATGGTCTTTATACAGTCAGTGGCTGATACAAAGATATTATTGTCTATTGCCAGGCAGACGTCTGGTAACACTTGACCAGAGACAAAATGGCTTTGTAATGTTTGCCCGAAAGGCGCCATCCGTAATTTAATATGGAGTCTAATTAATGCAGTTTGATTTCGGAACGAAATTCATTCAGCGTTTGAACCCGGGTTAGGTTGCTCTGGTTTTGTTGTTTAGACCTAATGAGGTATCATTTTAAAATAAATTACAACAATATATTTACTGGCTGTTAAAGAGTTAGGTACCAATGAATTGTAAAATATTTATATTTTATGTAAATTGTGTCTATTAAAATGATGACGGATTTCGTAGCAACAAGTAGATATATAGATACCCACCGCTGTTTCTGAAAACCTGAAATAGAAACATAAATTGAGACAGACAAACTATACCCATTTCAAATACCTACCGTACAATCCGCTTTTATACGTCAAATTAAATAAAGTTTTTTTTATGTACTGATAAGAAACTTTGTTGGATCGTTGCGGATTTGAGTGATTTTTTAAATGCATTTGAAAATATGAACTGTGTTAGAAAAAAAATAAGAAAACCGTCAAAATACCATTTTCTTCTCAAAATACCACATATATATATGTCGCATTATGTATGCTAAATCGTCGTTGTATTCTCAGACATAAAACCTAATAGTAACTAAACAAAATGAAAGGTAGAGACATAATTTACTCGTCTGCTTGCTTAGTAAAGCAAATAACATTTGTCATGCTTATACTTTCTAATAAAAATTCAAACAATTCCTTATCCACTAATACAGTTTCGCGTCCAAAAATTTCTGAGAAGCGAAATGAAAACATCGAGATTGAAAATTCAGATGTGTGTGGCGTTTCCAAAATTAAACAAAGTTCGATGTGATTTCCCCGTAATTATAGATCACGGCGTTATCTAAGTGACAGTAAAAGTAAACATGTTCCAAATGCGACGTCTGTTTGTTTGTAGATAGAAAAATGGCGGCCGGAACAAAACTCGATTGACATATTGCTTTAGTATTGTACGGGGACCGATTTACTACGAAGGTCCAGATGTAAAGAACACTTCTAACACAAGCCCGTCGCACAGTTTATAGGTTAGCTTACAGTTTGGTTCTAATTTACTGTTGAACGAAACTGAAGTTGAAGATGAATAAGGTGCAAACATTAAGGAAAACCGATGAAAAAGAATACCTGTCTTCTTCCTGACGGGATTTGAGTCACAGTGCTACTGAATCAGTAACAGTCCTACCGCTCTTTGAACTATATCGTTACTATAAAAAAACAATGCTATTTTTGTTTGGAAGCCGATTTGCTTTAAGCTTACAATGCTAACTCTATTAGGATACAGGTTATTCTTACGCAGAGAAACTTAGCTACTACGTATTTCCGTCCTTACGTTGTTTTTTTTTTTTATTTAATCACTTAGAATTTTGTAGCTATAGGACATGACTACCAATATGATCAACAAAATAATAAATTGTATCCTCGGTAGGTAACTCAAATGGCGGATATTAGTCATTGAGAGACTACAGTTGCGGGTTCAATCCTGACTAACGTGATTTTTTTTATTTAAAAATAGAATGCGAACAAGTTAAAACGTTTTATTACTGTTTTGACTTACGGCTGAGATAATAACAGATACATTTTTATGATATTTCGGTACAAAGAAAACACATTGTTCTTGTGATGCAGTTAGTCTTGCATCCTGTGTATTTATAGTACAGTTCGATGTATGAAGCCATAAAACTCTTTATTATAAATATTCACGTGAGCTATAGTTGATTTTACGGTAAAAATGTTACAATAATAAGCTGCGTATGTTGCTGTACTTCCTTACGTTTGGAGTATTTTTAGATATAAATTAAAGAATTAAAGGTTTCATATAACAGTAATAAACCTTTACTTTGTTACTGTGAATGAAATTTTCTGATGGAACAAGGCTCACACAAAGACCAAAGAAATGTAATGGTGTGTTGCCAAGCTGTGAATGGAATGTGAAGATTTGCCAGTTTACCTGGTAACCTACCCTCAAACCTCAAACTGAAACGAATGATTTTAACATGCCGTCAATTCGAGCGAGTTGTTACAGAACTACTGCCTACTCTTTCTGACTGCTCTATTGTCATATAATTGACTCGAATTGTTGCACGAATAAAAATGAAATCCGGCGACAATTGTAGAAAACACAATATACCCAACAGTGGATCAACAAAAGTGCTGTAAAGGCAACAACGATAAAGTCTCTGTTTTTTATTAAAAACTAGCTTCCGCCCGCGACTCCGTCCGCATGGATGTCGGTCTTCGCGTGGTAAAACTAAAAAATTAAGATTTTTTCTACGTATTTTTCCAGGAGAAAAAGTATCCCATTTTATGCCCAGGATCATAAGGTATAATTATACCAAGTTTCATCGAAATCGAACCGTTAGTTTTCACGTGATGCCTGAACATACAGACAGACAGACAGACAGACAAAACAATTTTTTAATCACATATTTGGGTTTGGTATCGATCCAGTAATACCCCCTGCTATTTATTTTTTCAATATTTTCAATGTACAGAATCTACAGATTTATTAAATTTGTTATATGTATAGATGATGTGGGACCTGAAGGTAGTTTAGACAACTCGCCCAGACCACCCACCACCTTACCTACTCCTGCCGCCGTAACGCCTATGTTCGTAATTTTCGTGTTTTGGTCCGGTAATATTCCAGCTTCAGGTTGGCACCGCACTATCGCTACCTTTAGAGTACAAAATATATATCCATCCAAAAAAAAATACGACGAAGAAATACAGGTGATACAAAGATTTTGAAGTCCAAGATTCAATATTTTAAAGCCAGATGACACACATGAAACAAATAAAAAATATTTAAGTATCTTCACGCCCATATCCCCGAAGAGGTATGCAGAAGAACATACCACCACCAGGGCACCAACGACTAGCCGCAGACACTAAGTCCCACAATGTGATAAGTGGCAAGCCTATCGTCAACCGGGCACATATCCAATGCCGAGCAACATTAGGTATTTTATTTGTTAGAAAATTGGAAAAACCAAATTTTCCAATTTTCCTGCAGTCTAGTCCAACACCTGGAAAGCGATTGACGTTTCCGTTACTTTTCGACGAGATTCTAAACGTTGGAGATGATGGTATATTTTTAAGACATGATAGTTGAGCGCTGAAAATAAGTCAATTGAATATTTCTACAGTCAATTGTCTACAAAATAACTGTCAGCATACAATATCATAGGTCGAAGAAATCACTTTTGGGCCCTTATTTACTTGGTCTGTAGGTACCTACGTATCATAAATCCTTTCTCATGTTTAAAATGGTGTTATCCAGCTTGATCTCGGACTGAATAATTAATTTCAGCAATAAAAAATACAATAAAGATTAATTCAACTAATTATAGCGTATCTTTATTATTTTATAAGCTTTTAAGTGTTCATAACTTTAAAATCCAGATAGTATTAATAGTTTTCGGACAATTTGTCTGTAATATTTGTATTATTTATCGAAGAGCAGTTTAGTTGCCGTGATAAAATATACAATTTTATTCAAACACGAATATTTACCTGTAAAATTAATTTTAATAATTATATCTAAAAACATGTTGTGATAAGGTCGTTTCAATTTATGATGGGTAAACTTAATATTTAAAATGTGTAGATAAAAAAAAGATAAATTTTCAGTTTCCTTACAAATAGTGCAAATGTGTGTTTAACATCAAATTGTTTTGTGCAATGTATCACGACCATTTGTAGATTTCGAGAAAATTAAAATGATTTTCAGATGGCGGGAAAAGTATGCACCCTACTTATAGGATAAGTTTCATGCGTCGCGAGTATACGTAAATCTTATTTAACGTAGAGCAGTTTAGTATCTTGTAGGGTTCTTTGTAAGCTGTTACTCCTATAGGGAAGATTTCACGTCGTCGGTGCACCACCAGTGGACGAAAAGCATCCATAACTGTTAGCAGGAAGTGTCTATTGGCGTTTTAAAGTATTTGCAAGCTTCAACATAAAGTTCGCCGATACGAAAGTATGAAAACTTCAAGCTGGAGAATGTAGACAAATATTGAATATTCGATAAGATTAAGGTGTAATGTCCAGTTAGAGCTTATAAAATGACGAAAATAAAAAAAATTAAGTTAACCTTACCAGCTTGTTATAGAAATCGGCGAACTACTCGAGTATGGGAAAATATGTACCTGCAAGCAAAAAATAAAATGTTATTGGAGAAAAAATACATCGCTTACCGAAAAAACAGGCCAATGACAGACATACACTAGTTAGTTTAAGCCAGACATTAATTAAACCCCAAAGTATTATATTAGTGACAGGGGTGTAAAGATACCAGTATATACCTATAGGTAAATACCGAAATAAATGTAACAAACCCACACACGGGAGTACATACATCACGTCACTATGACTCCCTTTTCAGGATTCAGGTGAACGACAATGTCATTGTTCATCTACACTGACATTTTAACAAATACAGCACTCATTCGAAACTAACAAGGTGACTAATACACAACACTCGCCATAAAAAGCTTCGGATGAACTCTACACACACACAAATAATGATAAATAAATAAGTATCCCTAGGTTACACAAATTTAATCTTAATCCAAAGTAAGCAAATTATAATATGGTGGTGTTACGGGTGTTACCAAACGATTCTAATACATAGAAATATTTAAATAAAAACCAGAACAAATTTTGTGAAAACCAAGATCAGGAAATGCAGATATCTAAATGTTTATCACACAAATGCCTGCCCCGTCGGGAATCGAACCCGAACCTCGCGGTTGGTCGGTAGAGCTCAACTAATGAGGCGGTCTATACATTAATACCTTTTTCACGAAAATTGCACAAAAATGTATGTAGCTTTTGTAATCAATCAGAAGAAAGCTTGATCGCTTAACATATAAATTTTGCAGAATCGATTTGTATGAAAAACTCTTGTTTATTTTAGTTTATTGTAGAGCCGATTAATACTGAAGTATATTTTAAACTGTTACAGTAACTATAATATCTCTTTAAAAACTAAATGCGTAAACGAATCGCGGCTACGCATCTTTTAGAAATCAGGATAAATAGTAGCCTTTGTCGCTCTCAGAAAAACATATGGCATCACTGTAGGTATATCACACAGTTGAAATGAAATGAAATGAAATGAAAATTATTTATTTGCGGAATATGTGTGTTAAAAAGTTGTTATAAAGATATTTAAGAATACAACATATTCTACCACATTGTGGTGTGCAAATATTTAGTTAATTTTAAAAAGTTACATATTTCTATAAATATGTACATTTAAATCACAGCCCTTATTTACATTTTAATAAACATTTTATTTATTTATGAACATAAGTTTCAGAATTTGTTATAGATAATTTTTAGTCCTATCTACCGTACACTACCACCATTGTTACCGTTGTTGCGTGAAAGAAGAACAAATGAACACACGGTCGCATTTTTATAACATTAGTATGGAGTATAGAACTAATACGAGAAACAAAAACCGAAAAGATACACAAAGTTTTTGCTTCTAAATGCAAATGTTTTCAGTTGCCATTTTGAAATATTCAAGCGACAAATCCTGCCCCTGCATCACTTCAGCACATCTGGAACGTTTCAAAATATCCAATTTCTTACTTTTATCGCCATTTTGTTAACTAATAGTCGTACGGTCTAACTTTTATGAGCTTTCTAAGATATGGTTGTCTTTAAAGGTATTACAAATATGAAATAATTAAAATGCCAATTTTAAAATGAAATACTATTACTAACTGCAATTGTTGGAATTGCAATTTCAGGATTTTTAAAAAAGATATATCGGTGTTTTAATTTTTTCCTGCTGGCATACTTGTATCTATCTACTTCCGGTTTGCCTGGAAGAGTACCCGGTACAGTAAATCTAGCAAAAGGTTGAATACCACATCTATTTTAGTCCAATATAACCATGCACCAATAAAATCTTCGGTATCTTTAGTCGACGTTTACCTATTCGTACAATTACTAAATCAGTCTGCACTATTGTTCCAATAAAAAGAAATAACAATGTAAAGTACGTTTTGCAGATATCATAAAACATATCTTTATGCGAATTTGTTTTATCGCCTCTGTGGTCTAGCGGTCCGGCGCGGCGTCGGACTTGACTTCTTGTATTCCCGGGTTCGATTCCCAGGTCGGGCAACAAAAAAACCTTAGAAAATGTATATTTTCAATGTTCTCATATAAATAACGTTGCCCGGGATTGGATATGTGTCCAGTAGGCGATAAGCTTGCCGCCTATCACATTGTGGGACTTAGTCGTGGGTGCCCTAGCTGTATCTCTGCCTACTTCTTCGGGGATATGGGCGTGAAGATCCTTTTGCTTATCTTTTTGCGTATTTGATACACAAAAAATAATTGTATAGAATTTATTTACTAATCAATGCTACCGATATGATATATATACTAGACTCATAAGCCCATCTGTTTTACTGCGTCTTATGTGTTTTTCAATTACATATTTCCGGTATCAAGTTAAGCATTTTTTTTGGACTTAGTGTCTTCGGCTAGTCGTAGGTGCCCTGGTTGTGCCTCTGCCTACCCGTTCGGGGATATGGGCGTGAAGATACTACATTTTTTTATAGGTTTTATTGACTAACATACACGGATTGATTTACTTACTTAGGAAATAGATCCAATTCTGTCATGATTCCAGAGAAATCATTTATTTATTTTTGGGATAGAAATGATTATAGGTATGATGATGTCAATCAATTGAGGCGACATAGACCAATTGATTCGGATGTTGCTCTGGGATATGAAAACCTCAACTACTAATGTATGTCAAAAGAAAGCGTGGAAGCTCAACGTTCTTCTGACGGTAAGAGACAACCATGGTACATAGACACCGTAACTCTATAATAGCATAGCTATCGTGTGGCCTGAGTGTTAAGTCTAATGTGCAAGTCAGCCGTCTAGCTTAGTCTCCGGACTGGAACATGACACTGTCCTTATGGCGATAGGAATGTCTACGATGGTGATCCTATTTTCCCCTCTTTCGAGCAGAGAGTCAGAGGGGCAAATGGAGGTACACAGGGATATGGAAAATTGTTAAGAGTACTGATTAAGAAGCTTTACCTTATTACTAAAAAAATATTTATTTGTTGAAGTTGATACGATTAAAATATAACACAAACCCTTTCTCATACACAACAGCACGTCGAACACGTGTGTTTCCATTGTTGAGGTGACATAATACAATTTCCTCCACTAGCTCAAATATCGTTTGACAATTGCACAGGAAATTCTTTATTTTCAATCCAATGTCAAGTCCAGAGGGCACGTAACTTGGTGATAAAATAATACGTAATACGTAATTACGTAAAATTCAGGTATAGTTCGATGTTGTCGAAATATAATATAGAGATTAGGGATGTGACAACCCCATTGAAAACTGTTGAAATAAAACGAGGTACCTAGCAATACATCCATATTGGTACTACTGTCTAAAATTGTAATGCTGCCAAGTCAGTTCCCGGAAATTTCGTGTTCCTGTTTGGAGGGTAAAGTAGGTAGAAGATATATTTACTTACGTATGACACTTAACGTTCCAGCATCAGGTCGCATCAGACTTACCATTTTGGTGCCTCTGATGTCTGTTTCTTAACATCGAAAAATGTGTCAGCCTGTTGCCTTTCAATATTAAAAAAGTATATAATATATATCATCTCAGGAAATCCTAACAAAATAAGTTTTACACTAGGCACGACTACACAAAAGACTACTTCCTTAAAATTCTACTCGGTGAACTGCGATTGTCCTGCACCAGCACAATAAAACACGTGCTAACCGAAGGGTTCAAACCAAGCAAACAATAATGATCTACAAATGTATAGTGTGGGTACTGAGATTGTTCGAAAGCGTCTTACGAGTGCAAGTTAGAAGTTAATTGCGGACTGCAAATTAAAGCATATATAAAAATATGAAGATCTAGTAATTTTATAAATTAGCACTAAGCTCAAGTTACCTGATATAGCGTGTGCCAGTTATCTTTTTATTTTCTGTATTCTAACGATAAGATTTAGCATTAAAAATATCTTGAAGAATCAAGTTCATAACTGCAGAGTTCCTAATTATTTTTTGTAAATTGAATTTGACAAAACTGGAGCTAGTTTTGTAAAAAATAAAATAAAATAAACTATACAAACTAGTTTTGTGACATACATAGGACGCAAACGAACCAGCGTTTTATGAAATTGTAAATGATTATTGCCACCCACGAACATCTGCAATTACAGCAGTCTCGGAGCAAGTTGCTGACCTTTCGGAAATGAAGAAGCTGTTTTCTTCAAGTTCTTAAGCTGTATTTTTCGTCAAAATGCTGCCATTGGTGCCTGGGTCATGAAAAACGTAGTTCAGTAATATCTGACTTCTTTACAGTTTATTGAACATATTATATGCTTATTGATTTTCTGTTATAATTAAGGATTAAAATATGTCCATAATCAGAAAGCAATATCTTGTACCTTGTACCACAGTTACTATTAACTTTGTTCACTTGGCGAAAGAAACGGAAGACTTGTCTTCAGATCGCCGAATTATAAAGGATTTCATTCAAAGGGTCCCATTGTGAAGGACGCAATGGAGTCTAGTGAATTCAATATGGAAATCGAAGTAAATTTGTTTTTAAAGGGGTGTGAAATGTAATTATATCCTTGCAGCGACGTCATTTGTACAAGTTTACACTTATTGTTCTTCTAGCTTGTTTATTTTCTTATAGTACCATCTCCAGCCTATCCTTTCCCTTATTTGTGAGGATTTGGACAAAAAATATCCAAAATTGGTGTATTTCAAAACTTACTTATTTTTAAAGACATGAAAGTTTTCACAAGCGCATCTTGTTCCAACTTATTTTTAATTTAATAAATTAATACACTGATGTATGCTGACCAAAAATAAAAAACTATGAGTAACAATAGTTACATACAATAAATTAGACCGTAGCGCCACTCCATCGCAACTTGAAAGAAGGACAAACCAGTAATCAAACACATTTACGTATTTATACTACTAACTAGTGGAACTGGCAAATTTCTGGCACGCGATTCTCTCTGCCTAGTCCTCAGGGGGACTTGACATGAAGTTATGTATGTATATAAAAGATTACCTATACTTGCAAATCCCTTCCCTACATTCCGGATTTCAATTTATTTGAATCACCATCGTGATTCTGACAGACAGACAGAAATACAGTTCTGTTGCTCTTTTATTCAGTCCCAGATTCATTATATTCATTCATCCATTAATATTTATATAATTAGCAAATACCTCAGTAGGTATAGATATCAAAATTTAAAATCACAAAAGTGGATGATCCGAAAATATTGATCCACTACGTATATGTTCTCTTACACATATCTTACGGAGCGAAGCTACTCACAATAGGCTGAACAAAAACGCTACATGAGACGTGTTGGGAATTAAGAAAAAAACGGGTGCAAAGGCGTGGGGTGACACTCTGCTGTTTTGTAAATCACGTGACACAATGATGAAATGTTACGTGACTGTACTTCTCAATCTGGTAGGGTAATTTTAAAATCATTTTGTGAAAAGTGGTTTCAATCGTTTTATTGGGATAACGTAGTTGCCTTATTACTATTTTCAAGGGGATATCAACGCGGCCACAGTTTCAACGTTTGTGGTGCGCGGGCGGCTAATGTACCTGCCTACCTACTCAGAAAATCTCGTGAACTTTTTACACAATTTTAACCGGGCTTAATCTTATATATAAAATTCCTGTGTCACAATGTTAATTACCGTACTCCTCCGAAACGGTTTGACCGATTCTCATGAAATTTTGTGAGCATATTGAGTAGGTCTGAGAATCGGCTAACATCTATTTTTATGTGATGAGGGTGAATCACAGCAAAAAAAAAAATAGCAGAACAACGTCTGCTGGGTCAGCTAGTATGTTACAGCAAGTTACGCTACGAGTAAAGATCGCATTTGAATATGCCATTTTTATGGATACTTTATCATTTTATAACTGCTAAATAATTTAAACAAAATGTTGAACATTTCTACCTTGCTCAGTCATACGTAACTGCATAACTAGCATAATTATATGAATTTTAATATTAAAAAAAATACAAAATGAAGAGTATGAAAAGTCCCATAAAGTTAAATTTTCAAATAACTTGTTTTGGTTAGTTTTTACACTACAGGGACGACAAACACAAACCATCAAAATTACACTATCTTGATACTATTTCTAAATGTTGAAGCTGGTGTTCAGGTACACCCAATAAAACTGTCTTTATGATGTACACTGTCGATTTCATTACATTTTCAAATAAACATGGCAAAATCAAAGTGTTCCGAATAGGCAGCAATAACCGCACATACAAATCTGATTCGCAAATGATATAACCATAAACCTACATTAAAGGATCTGTTCAAACGGATTACTCAATCGCATGAGATAATTTTTATTGGGAGTTTAGATTTTGGAACTACTTCACCAGTGCAGCCAGACCAGACGATGGAGCCTCAGCGACCAAAAGTTATCGCTTGCCATTGTCGAATTCAGGTTTAAAGGAACTAGAAATAGTATTTTTTTTTACAATTTACCCCTCCAGTCTAGGGAGGTAATGCACTGTTAACTTCTTGGGTGTTTTATTTAGAACAAAATATTTCTTTGTTATTATTCCACGGCAAACCTTACTGGGTACGCAGATAGTATCGAGTCCTAAGTGTCAGGACTTCTACAGCCCGGTTTACCTTCCTTCATTTCCGTTAGGTAGTCGTGGAACACCCACGGATAGCACCCATCCTCCCTTATACCTATAACAATGCACAGATACATTGCATATCTGATTTGTTAATTTTTCGCTTATAGTTTTTATTATAACAGTTCTGTAGGAAACAATGACTGTTTCGAGCCACATTTGTCGACAGAAGATTGTTGGTTTGGCGACAGAAATAATTGGGTAATTATGTTAGACATTAATCAGCTGCTTTCATTACTCTTGAAACGTGTCACTAATAAATGTCTGAAAAATATGTGAACTGGGCACATTTTCAGTAATAAAAGTTCTCACTTTCTGTCTCTCTGTCAGGTAACTAACGGATACCTATAAAAAACTAGCCAAGAAAGAAAAAAAATTACTCATTTGACAAAATAAAAACAAGTGTAATTGGAAATTCCCTTTCTGCTACAGCCTGCATTGGTATACTCGGCGTTGACATTTCGAGTAATGTTCAATTTCGTGGTCATCTGGAGGAAAGGGCTAAAATAGCCTTTAAAAAACTTGGTGTGCTCAGTAAAGCTTGACAGTATTTCAAGCCGGCCCATCGCTTACAATTATATAAAGCGCAAATTCGGCCTCATATGGAGTACTGTTCTCAACTCTGGGCAGGGGCTCCACAGTACCAGCTCCTTCCGTTTGACCGCATTCAACCTAGAGCAATTCGAATTGTCAATGACCGGGCAATTACCAATCGGCTTGATTCTTTAGCGTTGCGTAGAGATGTTGGGTCACTCAGTGTTCTCCCGCATTATCATGAGGAATGCTCTGAGGAGTTGTTTGGTTTGATTCCAGCCGCTGATTTCCACCTTCGGACATCGCGTCAGAGCTTAAGGTATCATGCCCATCATCTCGATGCGTGGCGGTCTACAACTGTGCGATTCCGAAGACATTTTTTACCCCGTATAACACCTTTGTGGAATCAGTTACCGAGGGCGGTATTCCCAAAGGATTATGACTTAGGAACCTTCAAGAAAAGAGCGTACTCATTCCTTAAAGGTCGGCAACGCATCTGTGATACTCCTGGTGTTGCGGATGTCCGTGGGCGGAGGTGATCACTTTCCATCAGGTGACCCACTTGCACGTTTGCCTCCTCTTCTATAAAAAAAAGGAATATCTGTAATTAAGAAATACAAAAACAATGAAGTGCAGTGCCAAAAGTCAACCAAAGGGGAAGATCTCATTAGTTACTGATGTAACATGGTAACCTAAATA